>JAVIWB010000505.1:0-202500 GCA_031893035.1 Dermolepida albohirtum | reverse complement strand
ACGGTAAAGAAATCGTTGTGACTTATATCCGTACTGAGCGATGGTCCAACAATTCGATGTTTTGTTGCTCGTCGTTCGGGGTTGGTTTTTCGAAGCTCAGCGATGATTTGCGGCAATCAAATGGTTGTATACCAATCGGCTGTAGCAGTTCTTTAATTTTGTTTCTACATGACCTATTTTCGAGACAAATGTCGCGACCATCTTTTTGGAGACACTTCGACAATGGATGAACTTTTGTCGACTTTTCTTCAACCTGGAACACCCAAACAGATGACTGGGGTTTATTTTCTGGCTCGTATAAATAAATCCAAGATTCATCATCACCGACAATGATGTACACGTTTTCTGAGTTTCCGACGTTAAAGCAATCTAGAGTTTTTTGACACCAATTCACCCTAGCTTCCTTTCTGTTCTTCGGTCAACAGATGTGGTGTCTAACAGGACGGAAATTAATTTTTCACACACAATTCTTTATACAAAATACATGTCGATTTTCGTTGATGATCTTGCGCATAGCATCCACGTTTTCTTGAGTAACTGTCGTTTTTGGTGAACGTGCTCTTGGATCATCGCTAAGACTAATCCGTCCACGTTTTAATTCTTCATACCATAACGAGAAATTGTTGACTGATGTTGTGCTTCCCTGCCGAAAACAGAAACCAACTCGGCGAAGCATTCTTGTTGAGATAATTGTCTTGGAAAGTTTAAAAAAGTATTCCGCGAAAATGTTCTCGGTTTAATTCCATTTTTCAACTAACTTGTCAACTTTGACAGTTCGTTGTAGCTACAACACATTACACGTATCGCACTGAAACTTTGGATTTAGGTTAATTAAAGATGGAGGTTAATTTTTAGTACTGACATTTAATTAGTGGCGCCTTCTATGTTCCACTATGCAAAACTTAAAAGACATCCCGCGCACTAATCCTAGTTTTACTTGAAATCTCTCATAGATACCTATACAGACGTTTGATATTACATGATTGCTTGAAATCAAAGTGTATATCCACTTTTGGATTAATCAAAAATAAAAAATGTACATTTTACGAACGTTACATACTGACGTAGAGATTCGAAATTTGTTGTTAAGTTTAAGTATGTAATATTCGCATGAATAACACCAATTCTCCAGTGCAGAAATATTTAATTAATTTCTGTGATTTTAATAATAGTTTTCATTAATTGTCCTGTCCATCGTAAAGAACTTAATTATATATTTATATATAATTATTAACATCAAAATGACCTGTTTGCGGGTTTTAAGATGTATTTAATCTGTTTGTATAACACGATTTGTGCCGTATTAAAAGACTCAAAGCTACACTGTCTGGTGACCTAATTGGTAAGACAGTCGTCTAGCAAACGGTAGACATAGGTTCGAGTCCTTCTTCAGCAGAAGTTTTTAATTAATATTTGTAATTTTAATTAACGATGGCATAGCGGAAAATAAGAATTTTCAACGTCAGTTACATTAATTTCAATGATGGAGTAATACAAATAGAAATTAAAACAACAGACATGTCATTGCATGAACCCAAGAGGCTAACTTAAGACCATCCTACTTTAAACACAGAAAAGCATAATATTTCATAAATTAATTCATTTCATAAGGTCGTTTTGAAAATAAATCCACGTACATCATTTGAATGTGCCATAATAATGTGGTAAATGTTTTAAAAATACTTCTAAGTATGTACCTAATTTCCATACAAACGTTAAAGCACGTAAAAGCAGTCTCAGTGAATGAAACTTTATCAGTACGTAGCATCATCATTTCCTGTCTATTTACAACACACGAAGACGATATTCACGGGTATATCGACAAATCGCAATCGTCGTACCTAACCGCTAAATGTACAAGACGGACCGCTGCGCCGCGAGTATCTCCTGAATTGAAATGATATATAGTGATACGTGAACAAATCATAGTATATCACTCTGATGGATTATGGAGAGATATATTTATTGCTCGAATGTAAAATGGTGATTTTGAATAATCGGATGATATGAAAACTCGATAAGCGATTTCTCATGTTGCATAATGAGATATTTTAAGATGTACATACATATGTATATGTGTACGTACATGGGATACAACTTGTCAACTCAATAATACATAATATTTATTTTCAATACGGAATACATTTAGAGCAGGATTGCATATAAAAGAGGAATTTGTCATCACATATTCAAAAGCTTTGATATTTTATTGCGTTCTGTAAAAAATCGACGTATAGAATATATCCCGATAAATCGAATAAGATTAGGGTCTCCAACTTATCAAAAATAAAAAAAAGTAGTGTTTACTATAACCCAAGTTGTAATAAAAATGAATAATAATAAAGAAATGCTATCTTTTTTGTCATTTACGATATTGTAAGATTTCATATCAAAGAGTTATTTCAAAAAGATTGTTGGGTTGTTGGCATAAACCAACGACTTAACGTAGCCCAATAAAAAGAAATCCAACGGCGTTAAATCGCGCGAGCGATTTGGCCACTCGACCGAATCAGTTCTCGAGATTACACGACGAATACGCGCCAAAAGACGATTCATAACACCAAGATAATATACAGCATTGACTGTTTAACCACTTGGTACAAACTCTTTGTGCACTATGCCATTGGAAAAATAAAGAGAAATCAATGTTGCTTTCACTTCTGACTTCCCCAAACGGCTTTTTTCGTTATTTCTTCGCTCGTATGCTTCCATTCAGAGCTTTAACCCTTGGTCTCTGGATCATATTGGAAATACCACATCTCGTCGCCGGTTACAACAGAACCTGAAGTTTTCGTCCTTTTTTGAGTCTTTAATCAACTATTACGGCCGTATAATATTAAATTCAGTTAGTTTGTGTGGTACAAATTTTGCACAAATCTTTCTCAGTCCCAAATGCTGTATCAAAATGCAATGAATTGAATCTTTAGAAATATCTAATTCCATTCCCAAGTATCGCAATGAGGATTTCGGCTCATTTCTGATAAATTAATGCACAAGTTCGATGTTATTTTCCGTAACCACAGAATTTTTTCTTCAGATGTTCGTTGTCATTTACGTCCCTACGACTGTCTCTAAATCTTTTATACTACTCATACATACTCGTACGTGATAAACACGCATCACCATACACTTGGTTTATCTAATTAAACATTTCAGTAAATGGTCTACCGAGTTTAAGACATAACTTGATATTTGCTCTTTGCTTAAAATTACCAAATGCCAAATACACAGTTATTTTATGGGCAATTTCTCTGCTTGTAATGATGCAAATGTCGTGATATTTTTGACATAACACTGGTGAAAAATCTACCTTACCAACCCATATTTTTTTAAGAGATGGCGCCACAAGGAATTACTATTTTAAAACACTTCTCTTTTCTCTGCGACAGACTGTGTATTATATTTTATTAGTCAACAGATAGGAAAATTTGAAAATGAATTATCTTTCAGAACCAATATCTTTATTTCTGTACAATGTGATAATTGGCATTTGGATAAACTTTAAGTTAGAGATCTGTAAATATTTATTACATTGCTGTGGCACTAAATTATTCGAGAGCCATGGATTGAGGTTCCGGTTCGTGATCATCGTAAAAGATAGAATGGAGATAGTTCAAAGTGATTAGGACTCCAACACAATAACAACACTTGCACGGCAAAGGAGTTGAAGAGCAGGAATATTCCGCTCCAGGAGTGAGTAAGAGATCATAATAAATATGTAACTCGGATAACAACTCTTTTCATATTACTTAATCAGCAAGTATAACTAGTATGTAGAAAAATATGGTTTCAGAGGAAGATGCTAACGATGGCGTCGAAACATCATGTATTAAATGGCTCTCTTTGCAACTAGAAAATATCTAAAATGTAAATTGAACCCAATATAATCAACACAATATATTAAAAGTTTGACTATCGCTTATTAGTTAGTCACTAAATAAAACATTTTAAAATGAATAATCTTTCAAAATCAATATCTTTATTTTCAACGTAATTGACGTTTGGGTGAACTTTAAGTCAGAAGTTATCAGCAAAAAAAATTTCGTTATGAATAACGGATTATTAATACGAGAAAGTAATGCATTGGTTAATTGAGACGAAAACTGTGGTGTGTTGATCTCCACTGTATCATATTTATTGCATTGTCGGTGCACCAAATTATCCGCCTTTCAGTTTGTCTATTCGAACCATCGTGGAGAAAGTTCTAACAGATTTAGAGTTATCGCAAGCTCTTTTTAAAAGCAGAAGTACTATCTGCAGAACAAAATACACACGCCATCGGTTGTAACTTAGCGTTATAGTTCGAACGTCGAGGACACGATGTTTTCCCGCCGCACCGACAGACGAAGTAAAGAGGTCTTAGGTCGTCTCTTCGTTCAGACGTTCGTGTCTACTAATTCTCTCGGTTATTGTTTAGACTTGGTTGGCAATCAGTGAGCGAGGTCCGACCTTTGCCCTCAATTATTCAATGCCCTGCATTCGTTACACGTTACAAATGCGGAATCACCGACGACTCTCTGTAACTAAACGCCGGTATACATTGGCCGGTCGAGTGTAACAGGTATATAGTTGGGAATGCACTGTGTGCACGATGAAAATGTGGACTTGAAAGCGGGACGGACGACATGTATTTGAACCAGTTGAATACGCGCCGAACGCATCTGAGCGGCATATTTAACCTCATTTCACGATATATGTGAACGGAATATCTAACAAGTAATTACTTGGTTGGATATTATCATAAAGTTACATCTGAAATTAGCCTTTGCTATGGTACTCTAGTACAGACATAATGTGTTTATTAAAACCCATAAAATGCGATAATACAAATTTATTGAAATAGAACTACGTTCCAAAGATCATTTCACAAAAGAACATAGTTATTTTGTATAGAATAAATGTTGTTTATACATTGAATTAACAAGCAGTACAATATCAAAAAAGGTAAATAAAACCCCTTTCCATAATAATTTATGTATTCTGTTCATATACTTCGACAACTAAATTGTCATATCAGTAGATAATTAATCGCAGTCTCGCAATTGGATCCACGGTAAAAGTTGCACAGAAGAAAATCCATACCAGAACTTCACGGTTAAAAGTCAAACACCCAGTCAGTCAGTATGTCTTTGAGTTGATGACTTGATACAATCTGCCCTGTTAATTTTAATAAAGTGTTCAATACATCACTCTCTTTTGATTTATTAATTATCTTTCAAGTTTTTTAGGAAATCAAATAGACAAGAATATCTTACTGGACCCTTATCAGTATTGTTTTTATGATTTTTGTTTTTTGAAATATATGTGCTTTCATAGCTATCTAATGCGTATCCCATTTATGTGAAAAGGTAATGGCCGGACGAGGAAAGGTCTGGAGAGTACAGCAAGTGCGATATTACGTCCCATCCAAGTGCTTTCGACACTTCCTTGACCGGTTTTGCTGTATGAGATGGCGTGTTATCATGCTCTAAAATCACTTTACCGTGTCTTTGGGTCCATTCTGGACATTTTTCTATCAATGCGTGGTTCAAATTGACAATTTGTTGTAGTTAGCTCATAATACACCACGCTATTCTAGTCCCACCAAACACAGAGCATTATCTTGCGACCAAAACGGCTTGGCCTTGGAATCGATGGGCCGGCTTCGCCAGGTGATTTTTTGTTCTTAGGGTTTTTAAAATAAATCCTTTTTTCATCACCCATCACTATTCGAGGAAATGACTTCATTCCCCAGACGATTTTTCAGTTTTCCATTTGCCTGTGATTCTATTGATATGACACCCATTTTTCCAACTTTTCAATTTTTCCCATTGCTCATAATCATTCGTTAATCGTTTCTTGGGCCACATTTGACGCTTCTGCCAATTATTTTTAAGCTTGGGTTGGGTCTTCATCCAATAACTTCTGCAGTTTCACATCTTCAAACTTTTTCGGTCAACCAGAACGTTCTTTGTCTTGCACAAATTGTCGAAACCACGCCTCACATGTTTTCATGGTTGGAGCATGCTCACCGTAAGTTTCTACTAGCAAACGATGACTTTCAGGGGCTTTTTCCTTTTGATTAAATAAGAAAGGTAGTGCGTGCCGCAAATGCACTTTTTCAGACACGAAACTCGACATTTTCAAAGAAATGTAAATCTATAAGAGTGTTACTTTCGCAAAATGTATGGCTTTGAAGCTTGATGTCAGTAGAATAAAATGACATATGTGTCAAATCATAACATTGCATTGCACTTTTCGGTACATCTGGTATATAAATATTGTTTTCGTTATCTAACGTACGTATCTGTACGTATAATTTAATATCTAAATTATTCGAAAAATTGAAAATTGTGTCGTTTTACTGAAAGAAGAAACTATCCCGTGATCTCCAATATCTTGTCACTAAAATAATATATAGATTGCGGTGGTTGACTGCTACATAATTCATATAATTTAATGTCAATTTGTCTGACATATATTACAGACTTTTATGTGAGACAAACTGGCATCCTTACATACACGTTCGCATTAAACCGTACGTATTTTGTCTGCGCCCGTTGCACACTAAAAGTTTCCTGTGAAGTTTCTGGCTGCCGCTTGTCATGTATACAATTTGTAGGAATAATTCAAATAATTTCTAAATTTACACTAGTTTAATAGCGTAATATGATTTACGATTATGACTGTTCAAAACTTTAACGTGCAATAGTTCATAATTACCATGAAGTTTGCTCGCCCGCATTTAACCTTGATTCTCATTTGCACAACACACAGTTTCACCCGTAACATTAGTTCTATATTTAATGGATGACAGGTTACATATAAAATTACGGATTATATTCGGATGTGTATTTTGGAAGACCCGTTGTTATAGATTCGTTTGAACTATTTAAAAAGAAAATAGATCACTTAAGTTTTCTTTTCCAAAACATTAATTATGTAAATTTCGTCTATTTTTTTTACTCTAACAAAACTATTGCTCGATCTTTTGCTGATGTTATTTTTGATAATTGAAGGTTCATGTATAACTCCTTTCCACATTCGTTTTCGTATTCTGTATACGTGTTTCGACAACTAAATTGTCATTATCATCAGATAATTAAACAGTCGCACATTGTCCGTGTGCGTCTTGACTTTCAACAGTACAGATCGTGTGCGGAATTTATTTCGTACGGGTACTTTGCCGTAGTTTTCCAGGTGCGACATGTTTAATTATCTGTTGATGATGGCAAATTAGTTGTCGAAATACCTATACAGAATACGAATATTAATGTTGAAAGGGGTTATATATCAACCTTGATTAAGTTAATCAACCACAGGCGTCATCAAAATTACCTTGTTATTTTTGGTGGCTCTGGTCAACAGTTGATTTATTTGTTACTTTTGCATGATAAGACACTATAAGAGCACGTATTTGAACCGATATTTTTTTTCGACGCAGAATTATTCAAAACATCGATTTTATTTTAAAATAATACACAAACACTATGACATGAACTTTTACACTTCAAAACTTTAATGAAAACTAAATTCTTTTTATAAAAATACGATATCTCTCTTAACTTGATTTATGGCCTAATGTAATCGTACTTAAAATTTCCAGGAAAAATGTATTTAATCGCCTTGCCGATAATTTAGTTTTAAAGTACTTAAATACATAAATAAATACAATTTGAAAAATTCCAATTTTCGCTTGATATATAACCCCTTTCCACATTAATTTTCGTAATTCTGTATACGTATTTCGACAATTAAGTTGTCATCGTCAGCAGATAATTAAACAATCGCACACTGTCCGTGTGCGTTTTGTCTTTCAACAGTACAGATCGTGTGCGGAATTTATTTCATACGGGTACTTTGCCGTAGTTTTCCAGGTGAGACACTGTTTAATTATTTGCTGATGATGGCAATTTAGTTGTCGAAATACCTATAGAGAATACGAAAATTAATATGGAAAAGGGTTATATATCAACCTTCAGTGATTAAGTTAATCAACCACAGGCTCCATCAAAATTACCTTGTTATTTTTGGTCGCTCTGGTCACTTTTTATTCAATAAACTCAGATTCTTTATTTTTTTTTAAATTAGAGATAACAGTTCTGCGGCTTAAGTTGATTTATTTGTTACTTTTGCATGACAAGACACTATAAGAACACGTATTTGAACCGATAGTTCTTGCTATCTGCTTCTGGGCTTCCAGGCTGGAACCGCGTCACTTGTATATCTGCCGACGTTTCGTACCCATTTGTATGGGACATCTTCAGGGCTCAACTACTGCACTGAAACTGGTGTAAGACGATGGTGAACGGGTTTATATATGGATAATGGGTCATGGGTCAATGGAGCGTTACGGTTGCAGTTGGGTAGTTTGGAGATGCAGGATTGCCAGGCGTTGTGTAGGGGGTACCCATCATCGCGGTTCAGGTTATTGGGATGCTTAGAGATCTCTATAAATTTACCTATTTTGCGACCATAGTAATATTTAGTACGGGATAGGATCTTGGTCAAATTAAATTGGATATGGTGCCCGGTTTCCAGCCTATGCTCAGCAAGTGCAGAACCGGCTATGCGCAGCAACCTAGTACAATGGTCATGTTCAGAAACACGAGTCCCGACAGACCGTTTTGTTTCACCAATATATACCTTGCCACATGAGCAAGGAATCCTGTATACACCAGGATAGTTCTTTTGTACGCGGAATTATTCAAAATATCGATTTTATTTTAAAATAATACACATACACTATGACATGAACTCTTTAATAAAAACTAGATTCTTTTTATAAAAATACGATATCTGTTGTTACTTGATTTATGGCCTAATATGATCGTATTTAAAATTTCCAGAAAAAATGTATTTATTCGCCTTGCCTGGATTGCAAAATGATTATTGTCGATAAATTAGTTCTAAAGTACTTAAATACATAAATACCGAAGAATATACACGTATTTTGTTTAACTTTTAATTGAAATTTAATAGCATTGGCTTTAATTTTACTGTAATAGTGTTTACACTTTAAAGGCCAAGCTAGAACATCTCTTTGCCACGTTCAAATATCTAATAGACATAGCACGCACGTACAGTTCATAATATTTTTTCATCGCACAAGACCTGTTAACGTTTACCGGATATTAGTAGTGACTTTTTTGTCGAAAATAACGAACAGGGGGCCTAACCGAAGACGGGAGGGCACATCGGTTCTGCACCGGTATTGACTACCGCGTTGACTTATTAGAGTTGAGTTTGACACATGGGGTGTCGAAGGGAGTCGACTTTAAAAAATGAGTTTACAAACATGTTATATTACGACTACTATTAGTCGTTTCCCCGAGCATACATCATCTGTTAACGGCAGTCACTCTTTTGGGCGGGTTATTTTTACGCCCCTGTGCAAACATGAGCCACGGATTTATCGCGGCGACAAAATAAATAAATTACTTTCATTCGTTGTGCAACCGGAGTAATTACTTCGACAACTTGTCTGCGTAGTTTCGACAGAAGTGCAGACAACACTTGTGTGAATTTGGAATGTCACCAATTGAATGTTTTAAATTGTAAGAAAGGAAACGAACACAGACGAAAATAGATGCTTTTAAGTAAGCTTTTCATGTAGACAAGCTTTATATTTTAATTACTCACATTTTAGGGTAATATTTTAGTTTTGTCGATGATGTAAATCTTATATTTTAAATAGAAATTAACTTAAAGAAATTTAGTTTACTAAAAAAAAATTTCGAAGTTAGTAAAACCCAGTACAGGATTCAGTTTTAGGATCTTCGTTTTTTCTCTTTATGTGCGTATATTTTAAAGTATTCTTTTTGTGTTTAATACTTATATTGATCGTTTTATTCCAACTATAACTTTCATTCTTTTGTGTTTGGGTTTTACGATCAGTAGGGAATAATAATCCTTAGGAGACAATTTGTTTGGTTCTCTCTATATATACATACACACAAACGTGAATTTACAAACAAACATGCACATAACCACATGTTCATTTGGCACTATACATAAATACGGAAGGAAAAGGGAATGAAATAAATAACACCATGCTCATAGATTAGACTTTTACCAAGTGTACATAAGAGTTTCGTCAGTTCCACACATAAGTATAAACATACAAAATCACACACACTGTATAACTTTGTTAATTTAAGAATATTTGCTGTTGTAAATTTACAATAAAATTCAACGGTAAAAAATGTACGCATGTATTTTTAGAAACTACGAGGGTGGTCTCAGAAGCACCCGATCCAACAAAGAAAACACAAAAATTTTGGAAAGAAATATATTTATTTTTCAACATAGTCTCCTTTCAGCTCTATACACTTTTCCCAGCGATGTTCAATAAGTTCAATGCCCTTTTTATAATAAGAACTGTGTTGCTCCTCAAAATTAACTGTCGACATCACTTCTTCATCGTTGGAAAAAAGTTTGGGAAAAGAAAGTAACACGAGGGGGCTAAATCTGACGAATAGGATGCATGAGCTAGCAATTGAAACTTTAATTCATTAATTTTGACCATAGCAATAACAGATTTGTAAGCTGGTGCATTGTTTTGATGAAAGAACACTTTCTTCTCAGGCAAATGCGCCAGTTTTGCTTGATTTCTTCGCTCAAACGTTGCAATAAGTTCGCATAACACTCGCCGTTGATAGTTTTTCTTTTCTCAAGATAACTAATGAAAATTATTCCACGCGCATCACAAAAATCCGATGCCATGACCTTGCCTGCAGATCGAACAGTCTTCGCCTTCTTTGAAGCCGGTTCTCCCTTTTGAGTCCATTGTTTTGATTGTTTTTTTGTCTCAGGTGTGAAGTGATGGACTCGTGTTTCATCCATGGTTATGAAACGACGCAAAAATTTTGCTTTGTTGCTGAGAAACTTCGCTAAACACTCAATTGAAACATCTTTACGACACTGTTTTTGATCGAGTGTGAGCAAACGTAGCGCCCATTTTTCGCACACTATTTTCTGTTTTTTAAATACAATAATCACCTTACTCAAGGACAATTGCATGATCAAATTTTAAATACTTATTTAATTGGTAACAGAGCTTAAAATCAATATTAGAATTTATTCTCATACAATCACCTATGACGGTTTTGCCAAGTTAAAAGTAATGTATGTATATAAGTAACACCTTTGGCAAGACGAATACGCAGTTCGCCTTTTCGTTCGAAGAGAGGGAGGTAATGTTTTTTCAATATGAAATTGATTCACATCTGCCGATGTGCAATTTCAATTTACTGATTTCGATTACACCCCAGAACACATTACACTTTTCATCGCAACATCAATGTAAAGAAACTGGCGGTGTGTCGCCTAGATAATGGCAGTGCGTGTATTCAAAAGCCCTCTGTAAAAATTACCCATCGGATAATGAGGGAGACGCTTCAATCCATTCCCCACGTTTCGTCTATCCAACGGTTCAGCTTAGTCTTTAATTCTACTTTATGGGTTGCGTTAGATTAAGCCCATATTCTTCCTCGTTTTCTATGACGTGACGATTCAACGTAGGGAAACTATACACACAAACACACGCAGAGAGAGAGAGAGCGTTCTTCAAATTCTATACAGTCGAAAAGTGTCGATTGTAATTTTCCAAAGCGTTTATAAAAAGCTGCGTAAATGATTTCGCGTTCACGACAATAAAAAGGCCCTGCTTCCGGTAATGGGACACTCGAATCGGCTCTAAAAGAAAAATCATGTAGGACACGTCGCTGTGTGGCGTATTGATTCGGAGCTAGTTAATATCTTAGTTACAGTTGGGGAGACGGACGAAAATAAAGACTTTCTAAGGAGCTTTTGGATTTCTTTTGACAAGCACCTTGGCAACCGTACTTAGGTCTCACTTTACAAGTGTTTAGAGCGGGAAATGTTAGGCATTAAGTTCAACTGCTTCTGTATAGTATACAAGCAGAATAGAGTTTATTAACACAACACCTAGACGACGTAAATGTAATGTACGAGGACTAATCCCTATGCTCCGACACTGGCCACTAGTCAATAAGCAATTTACTTACAGAAACCTTTTCTTAGATTTCATCTCCATTTATTGTACTAAATCTAGTCATGCTTTAACATTAGAATAATTTCTTGGAAAATAGATTATCCACTTGTTGCTTGACAATGCTTCTATCAAGAAATGAAGAAATTCTTAGTAACTTATAACATTCGAAAATGTTAACGCGCGAATAGTTGTTAATATAAAATAATTTCTGAAAAATATTAATGTTTTAGTGAACATCCTTTTGATAAAATTGAGATTTTCCCCAAAGTAAAAGAGTTTACAGTTTGACATGATTTTTCAGGTCTTTTAATTTGGTACGTAGACTTCCGCGGTCGTGGTCCATGCTATCTGCTTCTGGGTTTCCGGGCAGTTTCAGTGCAGTAGTTCAGCCCTGAAGATGTCCCATACAAATGGGTACGAAACGTTGGCAGATATACTAGTGACGCGGTTCCAGCCCGGAAACCCAGAAGCAGATTCAGGTCTTTTGTTTTTTCAGAATTATACCAAAATAGGTAAATTTCGTCATGATTATAATTTTTAGGACATTCTAAACTGTTAGTACTTGAGTATTTGTTACTATACAGAAACTTTTGAGAAATCCCACTTTTTGCGAGTGTACCCCTTTGGAAAATTGAGATTTTCTCAAAATAAAAAGTTCTGTAATTAATCTTCGTTTTACATTAAACAGTAGTTCTGATCTCACAGAACATCAGATCACTATTTTTCATGGCACGATCATTCACACTCTACAGAGAAAATCCATTTACACATTCAACAAGAAATTCACTTTTGAACATGATTTTTACTTTCTTAGGGTAATGGCAACAGAGTTGGATCAATTTTGTCATCAGAATAGTTTCTAGGACCTTCTAAACTGCCAACGCGCTAGTAGTTGATACTGTATGGTAATTTTTGAAAAATTTCAATTTTGTGTGTACCCCTCTGGAAAAATTGATATTTTCTTCAAAATAAAATGTTTTGTAATTAATCTTCGTTGTACGTCAAATAGTGGTTCTGGTCTCGTAAACTATCAGACCACTACCTTTTATGGCAGAATCATTCACACAAGAGAGAAAATCCATTTCCACATTCAACGAAAAGTTCACTTTTGAACATGACTTTTACTTTCTCAGGATTATGCCAAAAGTATTAGATCAATTTGGTCAGCAAAATAGTTTTTAGGACCTTGTAAACTGTCAACACTCTAGTAGTTGTTACTGTACGGTAATTTTTCAAAAATACCAATTTTCACGAGTGTACCCCTACGGAAAAATTGAGATTTTCTCCAAAATAAAATGTTTTGTAATTAATCTTCGTTGTACGTCAAGCAGTAGTTCTGGTCTCATATAATATCAGACCACTACTTTTTATCGCAGAATCATTCACACAAGAGAGAAAATCCATTTCCGCATCCAACGAAAAGTTCACTTTTGAACATCATTTTTATTTTCTCAGGATTATGCCAAAAGAATTGGATCAATTCTATTATGGGAATAGTTTTTAGGACCCTCTAAGTTGTCTGAAGGCTAGTGATTGTTGCTGTACAGTAACTTTTAATAATTTCCAATTTTTGCGAGTATATCCCTTTGGGAAAACTGAGAACTGAGAAACTGGTCGTTATAAAAAGTTTGAAATTGAATCTTCGTAGCACGTAAAACGGTAGTTCTGAACTGGCATAATATTACATCACTACTGTTTATGGCAAAAGCATTCACACTATAGGGATAATCCATTTACACTATCAACAGTAATTTCAGAGAAATCCAAGGTTTGTGCAAGTATACCCCTTTGAGAAATTGAGTTTGCAAGCCAATGCGTTTCGAAATTAGTCTATGTAGCACGTAAAACAGTAGTTCTACCTAGCAGAATGTAATATTCGGGAGAGGACCTTAGACAGTTTATTCTACGTCGTACGGCAGAACCTCCTTTTTCAATATCTACTTGGTGAATTATGCAATTAACTCAAGAATTGATGCCAAACAGTCTTAGGCAGATCCTGGTCAATAGAGGAATTAGATTTAATAACTCAAGGTTGATCTATAACCCCTTTCCACATTAATTTTCCCATTCTGTACACGTATTTCGACAATTAAATTGTCATCAGTGATTAATTTAATCAGCAGCAGGCTCCATCAAAATTACCTTCAGAGGAATTAGAAGCCGTTCCTGATTTTTGCCGACAAGCGACTTTATTAACGAGGCACATTTCTGGTTGAATGACTTCGTCAACAAGCAGAATTGAAAGCCAAAACGCACACTGCTTTCGACGGTACAGATCGTGTATGGAATTTGTTTCGTGCGTGTTTTTGCCGTAGTTTTTCAGGTGCGACACTATTTAATTATCTGCTGATGATGGCAAGTTAGTTGTCGAAATACGTATACAGAATACGAAAATTAATGTGGCAAGGGGTTATATATCAACTTTCAGTGATCAATATATTGCGGGCTAAAAGAAAAAAATAAATAACTCAAAAGAGGGCTCATCCTCGCCACCGAAACATTAATATAAAGTAAGTGTTTCATTATCGCCTACTGGCCAAAAAGTTAAAACAAAATAATAAAATTTATACCTGGAATAAAACGACAGACAATTTTAAAAAAGGGAAAGGAATATTTCCGATATAAAAATTGATTTATTGAGGCACATTTCTGGTTGAATGACTTCGTCAACAAGCAGAATTGAAAGCCAAAACGCACACTGCTTTCGACGGTACAGATCGTGTATGGAATTTGTTTCGTGCGTGTTTTTGCCGTAGTTTTTCAGGTGAGACACTATTTAATTGTCTGCAGATGATGACAAGTTAGTTGTCGAAATACGTATACAGATTCCGAAAACTAATGTGAAAAGTTATATATCAACCGTAAGTGATTAAGTTAGTCAATCACAGATTCCATTAAAATTACCTTGGATTTCTGTGTTCGAGTTTGAGAACGAACGAACTGTATATACATATATATATATATATATATATATATATATATATATATATGTATGTATGTACAATATATATATGTATATATGTATATATGCATATGTATACAATTCTTTTCGGTAGTGATAATCAAAAAGAATTAACAGAAACAATTTTAACGTTCGCGGCGTACACACTTTACGTGTATTCACATTAAAATTTGTAGAATAACATCTTAATAATTAACATAGTGTTTCCTCTGCAACAGGATATGTTCCTTATTATTCTAGGCGGTATAACAGCAAAGACAAACAAAATTGTGTGGTATTATTTCGAGAAAACAATACAATTACGTGGTTCCTGGTGAAGCATATACTGTTATTCAATAAGCTGGCTCTATTTAGGGAAAATATAACTCATTTCCTGCGATAAATTTTACGAGGCGAATCGTAGAAAATAAACAACCGAATTAATTACAATAATGTGGAATTCAATTACCACATTTTCGTACCTGTGTTATTGTATTTCGTTTATTTATGAATTTCATTTAGTTATTTAAGTAGTATATTTTAAATGTATTTCTAAAAGTAATTTGTATTATACATACATACATATGTGTATATAACTTAAACAAAGATTTAAAATTTAGACGCCCAAATTTCTAAAATATTCATATTAAAATGAATTTTATAATTGCGAAGTAATGTCAATTTTAATGCATAATTTTAATAATAGCAATAAGTCCTTGAGAACAATAATTGTAAATTATACTGGTACAGGAGAATACACACGAACAAACAAATTATTAGTAACAGGACGGATATTACATTTGTTGATAAAAAACAAAAGAAAACTTACATAATAGGTATTGCGATACTAGTCGACACAAACATTACACAAAAGAAACAAGAAAAAATAGTAAAATACACACTACTTGCAATTGAACTTAAAGTACTTTGAAACTGAAAAACATATGACTAACAGGTATTACAATAAAATAATTTCACCGTCATATACAAACTCAAAAATAAATCGAAATACACACAGAAATATTTAATATGCAGACATTATAAAAGTAATAACAATAGTTAAAAATTTGTTTAAAAAACAATATATCTCGTAACATAATATTCATTATTTGATTAACACATTTGTAGCTATGATAATAACCTTTAAATGGGCATACAAAATATCATAAAACTAGTAGTAAATATCGTTTTGCAATAGATAATAAGACTATACAGTATCAGCCTTGTACAGTCCGAGCTTAAACCTATAGATATGAAGGATTAGTGAAAAATTTTCCGGCGTCAGGCTGAAGAGCTGCGAGAAATCTACACTACAATATTATCATAATAATAGTAACAATAATAATATAAGATCTTATTGTAAAAACCAGAAATTATAGTAAATATAAACACGACGTGTTAAACATAGACAAACATTGGCACAAATCCTGAGATACAATTGAACATATCACAGACACATGCACAAACTTAACACAGGCGGAATATATAAAGGAAGCATAACAATATCTGTATAATAATAACCCTCAAGTTAAATAACACTAAAACACAAATGTTCTCGCAGATCATACCATAGACCAAAACTAAACTAACTCATAAAAATACTAAAAGCATGTTTAATACCTAGCACCCATAGCCTTCAACAAAAACGTATAGAGAAACGCAATAAATATATTACTCTATTAGAAGAGATAAGACAACTATGGCATCAGAAATAGGCCAAAATTATATTAATCATAATTTCTACCGTTTGAGTAATTCTTAAATAACTCCATGAAAACCTTAAAGAACTTGATAATAATCCAGATATATATATATATATATATATATATATATATATGTATTAGTAATATTAGATTCTCGGACACTCCACGTTGTTGGACAGAAGAAAGAATCGGCTTCTCGATACTTCGATGACATCTCAATCATCTTCTTCAGAGCCCGAGAATCTACGATAATATTACTCATACTTATGACCGCGACCACCTTCGTACATACATTACTCATACTTATGACCGCGACCACCTTCGCGTTCGAACACACCCACACACACATATGTATACATATACATATATATATATATATATATATATATATATATATATATACATATACATATACATATACATATACATATACATATACATATACATATACATATACATATACATATACATATACATATACATATACATATACATATACATATACATATACATATACATATACATATACATATACATATACATATACATATACATATACATATACATACATACATACATACATACATACATACATACATACATACATAACAATGCCTTTATGACAACGACCATAAAAACTCTCTGAAAACTTCGCTCAGTAGTAAGAGCTATGTGTCAAATGTGAAGGTAATCGCAGAAACTAACAAATACTCATTTCGAATAGTTTGAAAAAACCTGCTATTCCGAAGGAAAAACTTGATATCGATGACTAAATGTAGTCAGTTACAAGGAGAGACTTCGTAGAAGAATAAAATAATTTTTGACAAAAAGCTTGTGTTTTTCTTTTAGTCTCAGTAATTTCTGATCCGTCCTTATCTATTTTAGAGCTTGAAAATACAATTTGAATGGTCCTTATCAATATTCCTGATTTGTCCATATTTTATTTAATCAAACATTTAAGGAGACGAGAAAGGAAAGTAGAAGTCTTAATTATTAATCTTACTGACCTTTCTTCAGTAAGTGGCACCTGTGAAATTTGAAGTTTCAACTCAAGATTCTACATTTAGAATTACCCTCGTCTTCTTCGATTTTGAACATCTACACGTTTCTATATTTAAACCCAAGACCTTTGTTTCTTAATGTTAAATAATTAATAATTCAAAAATATTCTCCTGTATTTATCCTTCTATTTATGGTATGTACTAATATTTTCATATTTGAAAACTCGTGTATTTTACCACTCAATAATTTAATTTGTATTTATTCAATCACATATCACTGTATACAACCAAATGTAAAGGCGTTAAAATTATAATTTGACCAAGTGAAATTACCTTCATTAAAATTGGCTTACATACTTGTTCACTTTAACTCATTCTGAAACTATAGGACTATAAATTACAAAATCGTTAAAATGCCCTTGGACTATAGTAGAGTTTTCCAGATAAGCTTCGTAATCCTTGAAGTAAAATTAAGCTGGGATATCAACGCTAATGCAATTATTACTAACTGCTCTCATAGATAAGGAAGTCAGAGAAAGTTTTGTCGCCAGAGCTGGGCACCGGAGCTAGTTGACCAACTATTAGGGTTAAATAACAAATAACTACGAATTCGTCCATTCCTTAAATTATAAAATCAACCGCTACTAGTACGTAGTAGCGATAGATTTTATTTGTGGGAATAATATATAAGAAATGTTAAATATATTTTTATTTATTTAATATTTAAAAGTCAATAAAACTCATTTCTGTTACGAGAGCTAATCTACAATTATTGAGTCCGACGAAAGAGGGCAGTGCTACTAAAAAATCGTATTTATTTTTCAATTTAGCAGTCCTTCGGAACATGTTAAATTGTAAAAAGGAAACAAAACCTCTTTCCATAATAATGTTCGTACGCATTTCGGCAACTAAGTTGTCATCATCAGCAGATAATTAATCAGTGTCGCATTTGGTTTCGCGATTAAACACGCACAGAATCAAATCCGTACCAGACTTTCAAAAAAGCCAAACACAAACTTTTGTAATTGATTCAATCAACCACAATCTCTCCCTAAAATTTATCCATAATTATCAAAATTTATGTCGATTCTAACCGCAGGCACGTCTGTTATTTAAAAAAAATTGTTTTTAGCTTGCTTTGAAACATGGAAAAAATGGAGAACCGATCAAGGATTAAGTTCTTATTTTTAAAGAACGTAACAAACGATAAAATCACAGAGGCAAATATCCGTCAATTATATCCATAAAACGATAGAAATCTGAATTTAAACGTGGCTTGGCCTGTGTAATAACGTAGTGGACGCTCAAAATAATTATTAAAAAAGTACATAGTATTGTGCTAGAAAATTATCGAATAGATTTACGCGAAATACCAAAACAAAGCCTCTACATATACATATGAATCACAGATTTCGATTTTGCATGTAGTATGACAAAATTATATGTCAGATGGTGATCGCATTTGTTGACTGTGGACCATATATTTAAACATTAAAACATGATCCAAAAGAAAATGAATTCAACTTTGTACAGACTTGATTAAAGACTCAAAAAAGACGAAAACTTCAGTTATACTATTGTAACTAGCGATGAGACGTGGTGTTTTCAATCTGATCCAGAGACCAAGCGCCAAATCTCTGAATGGAAGCATCCAAACGAAAAAAGACTGAGACAAAGCAGTTTGGAGAAGTCAAAAGGGAAGGCAATGTTGATTTGTTTTTATGATTCGAAAGGCATAGTGCATAAAGAGTTTGTACCAACTAGTCAAACAGTCAATGCTGTATATTATCTTGGTGTTATGAAGCGTCGTGTGCGCCCCCAGTATCGTGATAATGATAGCTGGCGTTTGTCACATGATAATGCACCATATTATCGCTCGATGTTTATCACTGATTTCCTAACTACAAATGGCATTTTAACCATCAACCGTATTCACCGTATTCACCGGATTTGGCCCTTTGTGATTTCTATCTATTTTCCATACTACATTTACCGATGAAAGGACAGCATTATGCTGACGTCGAAGCTATTAAAAAGGCGTCAATAGCAGTCTTGAAGGATATCTCTAAATATGAGCTTAAAAATTCATTCGACATGTTAATTGGACGTGCAAAACCTTGTATTGAAGCCGAAGGCGACTACTTTGAATGAAATAAATGAATTTTACCAAAATAGCAAACTTTTGTTTTTATTTTATAAAAGTTCGGTCTTCTCTGCGACAGATTCTATATATACATATATATAAACATGTATAAATCATATAATATCACATACGTTAACGTACCAGGGGACTGAAAAAAGATTACCTATTCCCAAAATAACAAATAACACCACCAAATCCAATCAATCCACCCTTGAAGCAGTTCTAAAACAAATTTAATGAATAAATTAATTCAATAAGTAGCGTACTCTTACTCTCCGGTTCCCTGATGAGAAATATTTTACGCGTTTAACTTAAGCTGGCGCAAGGGTTGCAGACAAGATAATACAATTGGGGGAGTGATACAAGTAATTCTATACATTTAAATTGGCTCTTATAAAAGGGACACATGGCCAACAAACCGCTAAGACATTGTTTATTAAAGCGCCATTCATTGCTATGAAATTACGATTTAAAATTTTAAACGGAGCCAAGATTGAGGGCAAATCTCGGATTGAATTCGCGGTGTCTAGATGAAAAACGTGCTTCGGCTTCTTTTCAGTCTTTATGTGGAAATAAAGCGGTTTTCATACCTATGCGGTTGTTTTAAAATTTTTACCTGTTTTGAATACGTAAGAATTATACACCGACGCCTTCTGATATAGAAAACAGAAAACTCGTGTATCTTACCATTCAATAATTTAATTTATATTTATTCAATCACATATCATTGGATACAACCAAATATAAAGGCGCTAAATTATAATCTTTTATTATCGAAAATAGTTTTATTGCTTTTCAAAATATTCTCCTTGAAAATCAATGCGCTTTTGCATTCGTTTAAATAAATCTGAAAAACATTGTTGCCACTGTGAAGGCGGTATCTCCAAAATATAAGTTTTAAATGCCACAAATGCCTCTTCCGGCGTAGAAAACCGTTGACCACGAAATTTATTCTTCACGTGTGGGAACAAAAAGAAATCACAGGGTGCTAGATCAGGACTATACGGCAGATAGCTCATCAATTCAATGTATTGCCATGGTAAATATTCAATTAATTAAACCGACCTGTGAGAGCGATCTGTCTGAGATGATCTGTCGTTTTCGGTTTGTTTTCCTTATTTCTTCAAAAACTTTTGGCAAACAAATAGTTGTGTACCATTCGGAGTTGACCGTTCTACAACTCTCTAAAGGCACGGTTGTAACGTAACCGATTTTTCCGAAAAAACAGGCGACCATTTGTTTTGATGCGCTTCGAGCGCGAATAACTTTTGTTGGTTTTGGCTCATCTTTAAATACCCACACAATCGACTGTTGTTTACTATTGGACTCATATGTATAGATCTAAGTTTCATCGCCTGTGGCGACTTTATAAATGTTCTTTGAAGCACCGCCATTGTTTTTTTTGTGCATTTCTTGGCACCAATCGACGCGAGTCCTTTTTGAGCGGTTGTCAAATTATGTGGTACCCAACGTGCACATAGCTTGTTAACGGCTAAATGTTCATGAAGGATCTCATGCACGCTGGTGTTACTAATACCTAAAGATGCCTCTATCTCACGTTATGTCACATGACGGTTTTGCATTATCAATTCAGACACTGCGTTAATCTTTCCCGACACAACAACATTTGTGGGACGACCTTCACGAAATTCATCGTCCGAAGAACGCCGTCCAATTTTGAATTCACTATATCAACGACATAATGTAGTTTTCGATGGTGCTTCATCGCTATATAAAGAATTCGATGCATTCTTGTTGAGATAATCCACGTCGAAAGTTATGAAAAATAATTGCACGAAAATGTTCGCGAGTTAATTCCGTTTTTTCACTGACATAAAATTTTCAAGTTACTGTCAACAATAGAAATAGCGCCCGGATAATAAAACCGTCAAGGTAAATATATATATTGTCAAAAATTACAAACTTCACGACGCTATCATCAGATCGGAGGCAACACTATGTTGCCAATGTTGCCAGTTCTCGAAATATAAACGGCTACCCTCGTACAAGGAGACGAGACCAAAATACAAATGACAGAAGAGGCATTAACAATCTTAATTAGATTTACAATAACTTAATTCTAAGGAAATATAGCGTCTACATTTCTGCATTTTTGTCATAACTTCGTCGGATATGTTTGAGAGAGGGCTATTACAGCACATTGGTCTAAATGGCACATTCATTGGTAATGTGAAAAGAATTTTAAGTTATCCAGTAATTTTACAATTTATGAAACGCGCGTGAACATGAACAATAAAACTCTGATTTGTTTCCTTTTAGAGCCCATAAAAATCTGAAAATTTGATTTTGCCTTTTAGTAGTTATACAATAACTGTTGTACACTCCGCGCAACATGAATAGGACCAACTGCATATATGACATTTGTAGTTGGTATAAACATGGTAGCGCGCTGGAATTGTTATTTTCGAAAATAAGAGGGTTGATAAAAAGATGTATGTAGGTACCAAATATAATTTTTGTAAAAGTCAGTGCAAATGTACGTTACTAATGACAATAAGTAGAGTAATTAAACGCCACTTGAATACGACCAATCTACAAAATAAAAGATTCGTTTGCAATAACAAAATACTTTATTGTTCAATAATGAGTACTTTTGCCATTATTTCTTATAACCTCAAATAGTCGGGATGGAATGGAATTATACAGGGTTCTCAAGTAGTCAACGGGAAGTTCCGCCCAACTTCGTTTCAGCGCCTGCTCTAGTTCGTCAGCGCAACTGAATTGGGTAGCATTGGAGTACAATTTACGCGACAACCATCCCCAAACATTTTCTATGATGTTCAGGTCGGGGGAGAGCGATGGCCAATCGAGAACCTCCATGCCTTGTTCTTGAAACCAGCGTCGAACAATGCGCGCGGTGTGAATACTGGCATTATCCTGTTGGAAAATAAATGGCCCACCTGCCATAACGTTGGAAAATTTGTCTTTCACCTGTTGCAGCAGCTGGACGTACTTTTCCGAATTCTGTCTGCCCTTCACTATTACTAAATCAACAGGTCCGTTATAGGAAACAGCTCCCCATACCATGACTGAACCAACATCGGCTCGCCTTCGTGACTGAATCACTTCATCTTTACGTAAATCGTGGAAATAATAAGAAAACCCATCCGGGCCATCTAAATTAAACTTCTTCTCGTCACTGAAAATAACAGTTTGCCATTCTCTTGTCCACCCCATTTTTGCTTGAGCAAACTGAAGACGTGCAGTGCGCTGAAATTCCCTTAAAGGAGGCCGTCGTTTAATTTTCAAACGTTTTAAATGCGGACAGGTCTTCAGTAACTTCTGTACAGTTCTTACCGATGCATTCGTTCTAACGTTATTCGCGATTTGTCTTGCCGTTAATGCCGAATTCGATGCTTCGCGTAATATGGCTCGACGTTCTCTCTTAGTTGTAACGGATGTTGTTCGCCCTTTAAAACGTTTTCCATAATTCTCGGGATCCCTAATAAAATTGTTCACAACCTGGTGTGATCGACTTATTTTCTTTGCAGTAGCCCTTGAGGAATACCCTTCTTGATGGAACGCTTTAATTTTTCCAATTTCTTCCATACTTAAGCACTTCTGTCGTCCCATCGTTGCACAATACCCTTAATTACAGATGTTTGTTTATCCGGATACACGTTGTAACTCGACACTCATCCGGTAGCTTACTATTAAATACTGGTCGTATCCAACCGGCGCGGTGCATTTTATATGTATGTGATACTTACGTCACCCAATGCATAACGTTAGGCACTATTGCGCAATAATGCGTATTATTTGCCATATCATACCATTACAAACTTGCAGTGTATTTTTAGTAAATGAATTGTTTTTCAAACCACCGAAAGCTTGCAACAAGTCGGGTGGTCCTATTCATGTTGCGCGGAGTGTATAAAGAGTTTATATTTCGAATTTAATGGAATATTTTTACAGTTATTGCCGTAACATTAAACGCTCGTTTTGGTGCAAAGAACCGAACCACCGATAAATCACCAACGATCCGTTTCTGCGCTCATTTCACACAAAGAATTTTACGCGAAATAAAACGGAAGTGCCGTCATTATAACATTTATTTTTCTGTCTTAATGGTACACGTGAAAAACCCGTCCACAATGGGCAAAAGGCAATAAAATAATACAAAAGAAACGTCTCCTATATACGTCGTAAAACTTTATTATATAGATTGGTTCCCTGAGTTGGCACAAATGAAGGAATATAACGATGATTCGAATAGAGAGCCGTCTTTGATCGTAAAAGAGACTTTAAAATTTAATGAACGCGCCCCGTCGCCTCCGAAGTCGAGAGGGCTACCGTTGGCAGACGGCGCTTATGATATGCAAGTTGGAGTGTCGTTTATCTTTCGAATTTTTACGGGCCGTTAATGTGACCGGTATGCGTGTAATTAAAATTTTTGGGGTGAATATTGTCTTTAAAACGACCTTGACACGAACGACTTCTCTCTTACTGTGTGCGATAGAGCTGACGTTACTATAAATACGCAAATGGCCTTTGGAAATTAGAGAAGTTAAATATTCAAACATTACGCTTAGAGAAAAAAGTAGTTTCACGCCTTGGTTATTTCCGCCCTTTCAATTTAGATTAAATATAAAGTATAGTCGGAAAATAACAAAGTAACTCTTTGGATAGAATACGTGGAATTGGAAACCTTTTGCATTAGTTAACAGAGTATTTGACCAAAATGTCGTTTGTATAATTTTAAATGTATATATTCCTATGTATATTAAGTTACGCATTTATGCAAAAATAATCAAACAATATGATACAGAAAATGCGGTGCAATACTAAAAACTACACATTAACTCTTTTATACATTAACTCATTATGTAAAATGCTTTAAATCCTAGTAAAATATAAATTAATTTGAAAATTATAACCCAGGTTATGGGCCCTACGAGGGCGGTCTGAAAACTTTCCAACCAACAACGATACAAGACATTTTTTCTTAAAATTTATACTTATTTTTCTATATAGTCTCTTTGTAACTTTACACACTTCTTCCTGTGATGCTCCCATTTCTTTAACCCTTCCAAATAGTACTCGGCGTTTTTTCTCTGCAAAATAGTTGTTCACGAAGGTGACTGCCTCGTCATTTGACGAAAATCTTTGTCCTCCGAAGGCAATTTTTAGATGAGGGAACAAAATGGAGTCGCTCGTGGCTAGATCTGGTGAGTAAGGTGGATGGTCAAGCAATTCAAATCGTAATTCATGGAAAAATAAACTGTATATCCTTATAAAACAAAATAATATCATTAGTTCTATGAAAAAAAATTAGCACTTTTTATATTAAGCGACTTTCGTCAAAATATCATAATTAAAACTCCTTTACAAATTTTGGGTAGTGTCAACACAAGTTTTTGAAGAGTTTCAACTGGAATACTGTTCCAAGCATTTGTAAGGTGTTCCCACAGCTCTTCTCTCACTTTTCTGTCTAGCTCATCCCATAGCAACTCGATAGGATTCACATCGGGCGATTGTGCAGGCCAAACCATATTTACAAGAAGTCCTTCTTCTTTTTGTTTCATATAGTCCTTACAAAGTTTAGTACTATGTTTGGGGTCATTATCTTGTTGGAAATAAAAACCTTCTCCCATTAATTTAATTCCGGATGGAATTGCGTGTTCCTTTAAAATTTTCAAATATACTTCTTTTCTTAAAATATATACCATCAATTCTATGCAAATCTCCAATACCATTAAAAGAAAATGATACCCAAGCAAGAGCTGAACCTCAACCGTGTTTAACTGTTAGCTCAAGACATTCTGGTATCTTCCTTTCGCCAACTCGTCTGCAAAACGCGTCAATTACATCTAAACACTTGGAACTTGGATTCGTCCGTCCACAGAACTTGCTTCCACATTTTTACACCCCAATGTTGGTGCTCCTTAGCTCATTGTAATCGTTTTTTACGATTTTGTAATCGCAGCAATGGTTTACGAACAGCAAATCGCCTTTTTAGTCCCGCCTTTGGTAAATGTCTTTTTACGATAGTCAGCGACAGATTTTCACGATTTTTACTTAATTTTGCGCAAAGCTGTGGAGCTGTTAATCGTCTATTCCGTTTAGATAACAGTTCCAACCGCAAATCTTCTTGTCTAGTGGTCATCCTTGATCTTTTTTGGTTGCATCGCTTACGTTGTTATGTACCTTTTCACTGTATGATATGTTAATTTTAATTTTTGCGCTATTGTCCGCAGTGACAATTTTTCTTCATGAAACGTTATTATAGCACTACAAATTTCTGCACTC
Source organism: Dermolepida albohirtum (assembly GCA_031893035.1). Taxonomy (NCBI): domain Eukaryota; kingdom Metazoa; phylum Arthropoda; class Insecta; order Coleoptera; family Scarabaeidae; genus Dermolepida; species Dermolepida albohirtum. Next base: position 176,447 of record JAVIWB010000505.1, on the reverse strand, counting down.
GATTCCTTTCTTTTTTAGTATTTTGTATGTTTGTTCATAAACACTTGTATTACATATCTTCTTCTGGGCTTCCGGGCTGGAACCGCGTCACTGGTATAACTGCCGACGTTTCGTACGCACTTCTATAGAACATCTTCAGGGCTCATATTACAACTTGGACAGATTCTAGACAAATACTAAATTTTTCTTAGATCGTAATATTCTGTGTGGTACCACAAATTCAAATTATTTCTTAGAACCATTATAATCTTGTAACACAAAAAAAAACGCTTTAAAATAAATATTTTCAGGAAAAAGTATGAACACAGAATACAAGTCATAAAAGGATTAAAGGAAATTATATTTTACACTAACAAATATGATTATATAATTTAAATAATGATCCGGATATTATTGATAAACTTCCCAGAAACGTTCTCACATCTGTTATTTCAATTGTCAATACTGAAACCCAGGTATGAAGACAGAGCAATTCAATCGATAGTATGCGATTTCTCATTGACGGTGGGTAGTGCATATGAAAAAAATTGCTTCAGTAACAGATTGTCAAGCTGCGAAAACCATGTCAGCACCCAGCATATTTGTTGTGACGAAAAACACAACTTTTAGATACTAGAAGAGACTATGTTTGTATAACACGTAAAATGGATTTACTTGTTCTCTTTAGAATAAAAGAATTTGCTTTAATTTAAGAATTAAATTCTTAGCAAAATTAGGGTATATCTCTTAAAAGTGTAAGACTTCAACTGCTACCATTTTAAAAACTTTATTGCATATTATTTTAATAAACTACTGCGTTTATAAAATGGTGTTTATTTTACTTTGAACATAATCCATCAAATATAAGAAACTACCGTTTGTACACTACCAATTTTTATCTTCTACAGACTCGCAGATGTAGTAACAGTTTCATCTCTCTCTTACTTAGAATACAGCATAAAATATGGCAGCTGTATCTCATATGTTAGATACAGTGCACCCAATGAAATGTTCAAAAGAAAGCATTCAAACTTTACCAAAATTGATATTTGTGACTTCATTTAGGTTCTTTTATGTGGATACCACAACTGGAAATTAATTATTCAGTTTAATTAACATCGTTACTAACTTTTTAAATCTATTCTTTTACTAAACGTTACAACTCGAAAATTACTTCATTTAATTACAACCTCGTACAGAATATAGATCGAGAATAGCCAAGAAAAGAATTTTCTCCTTTTATTTAACTATCAAGTCCCAATAAAAGAGATTTAATTAACGACACTGAGTATGTGATTATGATAATTGGATGGTCCTTCTAATTACCGATAATTACCATTAAACATAGGTTACGAGTATGAGGGCGATAAAGGAAATATTAAACATGTACGAACGAGTTAAACTGCGCGTACAGCTTGGAGCATTTAAGGTGTGAATACTGCAGTCGTTAATGTGAATTTTATTGGCCGCTTTATAAATACATGTTATATTTATTTCAACGAAGCTATTTTAAAATGTATTTTATGCGATGCTCGCTTTTTATGATGTCATTTAAATTACATAGCCTGGAAATCTTGTTAGCGGTTTGAACATGTAAGAAAATAGCCTGAATCTCTAAATTTAATATTTCGAAGCGCTATGTCATTCGTTTTGCTTTTAAACGGACGGCTATTGTTACGAATGGGTGCTGGAGTTATGACCCATAGTGTATAGTATGTATTATAAATGCCAGTTTTATATATTGTATGGGAATACATATATTACTTAGAGGCAATGTCTAAATTTATACATATAGTTAATACCGGTACTTACTTTTACATACGAGGGGGTGTCCAAAAATAACCGGAATTTCTCTGTAAGAACCTATATTTTATTTAAAAAAAAAACGTTAACACCTTCAATATGCTCTCCATTTAACTTGCGTAGTTTTCGCAGGGTTTGGCCCTAGGCTACCGTGTTTATGGTGGTTCCGCGTGACATGAAGTCGACCAACACCATGTCTATCCCACAGCCGCCATGATCTTTCGCTGGGACAGAGTCTGTTTGACCTTGATCCTTATAGGAGAGTGTGTGCGTCTCCGCTCCATGCTCTGTTTCTTCGATTATCTTCTTCGATAAAATGAGTCAAAAATTCAGCGAACACCCAAATCTTTTGTTTTTTTGGTCCTCCGTTAGGAGTTTGGTGACCCAACGGGAGCACAGTTTCTTAAACTTTAACTTTTCAGAAACAATCTTGTACAGCACTGACCTCGACATTTAAGGAAAGTTGTTTGAAATAGTGCTTTTGGTGACGCGTCTGTTCTGGGGCATTTTCGCTTCAACTGAAGCCACCATATCGTCTGTGATCATAGATGGGCGACGGGAGCGGAACTAGTCATGGACGTTATCGCGGTCAGTTTTCAAGCCTCTGACTCATTTACGCACTTTGCCGTCACACATGGCAGTAGCTTCGTAAACTTCACAAATCTGCCGGTGAATGTTTGCAGCAGACGTGTTTCTTGCGGGTAAAAAACGTACCACTGACCGTACCTCGCACGGGACAGGCGATCCGATAATCTTGAACACTTTAAAGACACAGAACAGACCGTACATGTTACCTACACAGCTGCAACTGAGCACAGTTGTTCCCAAGGAATACCGAGATACGATGCAAGCACATTTTGCGGCGCGCGCATCACCTATTAGTGTATACAACAAAACGGCACTTATTTAAAAAACACCTCGTATTAACTATGTTCAATATGCTTGTTATTTTGATGTAAATATTGATATTGACAATTCATAAGTACATATATATATATATATATATATATATATATATATAAAAGGTACTGTAAAATCCATTACAATATATTATAATCATAACAGAAAAATTCATTCATAATATTTTTCAGATTAGCATCGTAGAAACGCATAATTATATGCAACTATAATCATAACACTTTCCCATTTCAAATTCTAAAAGATTACGTTGTTTATTTAAGGAATTTTTCCGACACCTGTATATAACTGGTTTGTCAGTATTCATATACCTAATTCCTCAAGCACGGCCATCGAATTTTATTACTTTTCTAATGAACATTATAGGCACTCGAAAACAATTTGATCTCTTTCTATTCTGTTTTTTTATTAGTCAAGCTTTATCAACCCGTTTTTTTTATGTGAGAAAACACCAAAAACCCTGCTCATTTACAATTCGTGGCCAAGGTGTATATTAAATATCAAGGGCGTGATAAGTTATCAACGACTAAAAAAAAAACACAAAACAAAACATCAACGTGGAGGCCGAAGGGGCCGGCTGGCACCATTTCTAAAGACCACACACGTGGTGGTCACCCTCGTCTCCACATTTTGTATTTATGTGCCTTTTAACACGCGACATATCAAACCAGAAACAATTTGTCAAACCGCTGTCCGTCACACACATACGCACACACATACACACACTTTCATGCACGTATATTCTTTTATATTCATTAAATGCGTTGTCTAGTTTAAATAATGACGATTTTATACCTTCCCGGAATAATTAAAACTATTTATGAACTCATTAGTTTGACCTTTTTGTATGTCAATTGGAGTTAATTCGTATGCCGGCTTTTTCTGAGGCGTATGATAAATTGTTTTTAAAATAGTTGGCGAACACGCACTGCGATGTTATATTTGTATGTATATGTATGTATCTGACAAGGGATTTTGTTGTTTTTCGTTTTAAATATTCTAATATTTTATAATAATATTTCCGGTTAGTAAAATATATACAAAAATCTAGAAATTTTAATGTATGTTAGCTCAAAAATGATATAACTTTTTACAGTATTTTATAACGACATATTCTGAAATATGTATGTACACTACCTCTCATGGAAGTCTGGGCACTTACTAAGATTCTACAGAAGCGCAAAGTACAAAGTTGTGCCCCCTTTAAATAATCATAATATTAATGTGTAATAGTATACCATGGATGTAAAATAGCAAAATTACGTGCACTTGGAGAACAAGTTAAATTCATTTCACAAAGTTGTACACGTTGAACTTGAACTGGAACGAATGCAGTTCTTTTTAAAATTCTTTGGATGAAAGACCTTGAAATGTTTACATCCTATTCTGCAGCATGAAAAGTATTCAGGATATGTTAATCATTAAAGCTTAAGATTATCCTTCTCCACAATAATGTTATTGTGTATACGGATTTCAACTAAGTGGTCACCATCAGTAGATAATTAATCACAGTGTCCCACCTGGATTTACGATAAAGTCAACCGTCAAAAATCAAATACACTGCAGATTCGTTTCCCATAATTTAAATTGTATTAGAGTCTTAAAAACTAACCACTTATCTAAAAGTACCGAGCGCGGACAACTTTTGTTGGCTTTGACTTATCTTGGAATACCCACACAGTCAACTTCTAGTTACTAATCGGGCTCATACGTATACATCCACGATTCATCATCTGTGACGACTTTATAAATGTTCTTTGAAGCACCGCCATTGTAATTCTTGTACATTTCTTGGCACCAATTGACGCGAGTCCTTTTTTGAGCGGTTGTCAAATTATGTGGTACCCAACGTAAACATAGCTTCTTAATGGCTAAATGTTCATGCAGGATCGTATGCATGCTGGTGTTATTAATACCTAGAGATGCCTCGATCTCACGGCATGTCACATGACGGTCTTGCATTATCAATTCAGACACAGCATTAATGTCTTCCGACACAACAACATTTGTTGGACGACCTTCACGAAATTCATCGTCCAAAGAACGCCGTCTAAGTTTGAATTCACTATACCAACGGTATACTGTAGTTTCCGATAGTGCTTCATCACCATGTAAAGAATTCAGCTCGTCGATACATTCTTGTTGAGATAATCCACGCCGAATGTTATGAAAAATAATTGCATGAAAATGTTCGTGAGTTAATTCCATTCTTTCGCTGACATAAAATTTTCCAAGTTACTGTCAACAATAGAAATAGCGACCGGATAATAAAACTGTCAAGGTAAATATATTGTCAAAAATGACAAATTTCACGATGCATTCATCAGATCGGAGGCAACACTAACAGTGTTGCCAGTTCCCGAAATATAAACGGCTACCCACGTATTATAAACGTTTAATGAAAAGTGGACAACCAAGTCGCAGCTAATGAAGTTATTGTTCAAAATATTGTTAAAGCATTTTATTTTTTTGTATTTTTGACCAGTAGTCAATAATGAAATACCATTATCCGTGAATTCTTGACTACTTTATATTATATCATAGGTATATTGAGAAACATTCAGAACTCATTTTAAAAAGCGAAGTGGAAAAACGTTATACAAACAAACAAATTTTCGTTGATGGAGGATAAAAATTTATTTATAAAAAACCGAATGAAATTTGTAGGTCTCTTCAAATGATACAATGAAAAAGAAAGAATAAATCATTTTCTAGTTTGTTCTGTTACAATTACCCGTGAATTTTTGACCAGCCTGTATAACGACTACCGCTAGCAAAATCATTCGAATCTATTTACCCGTAATTAAATATCTAAGCCAATTTCGGATTGAAAAATGTCATGAACATATTATATTATGTGCCGTAAAACGAACAATCGCAACTGAAATGTTTGCTTCATGGCACATAAGACTTTTATGCCTTGTTTTTCGGTAACTTTATAGCCACGCGCATATAATTAGATTAAATGATCTTACCACCATGTCACGATTAGGAAAAGCAGTAAAAATAATTTTTATTGTCGTTTCACTAGCATTTATTTCGAACGTTGCTCCAAGTACCATGAGAGAGAAGATAACAAAACGTGCTGACAAAAGTACAGCAGGTGGGTCTCTTCAGGTAATTTAATAAGTAAATTAAGCGTATCACTGAGGAAAGTGATTAATGAAGTGACAGAAACACTGCAGGTCTTGAAGCATTGTGAAACATGTGCTTAATGTAAATAGTGAGTTTTGTAAATAATATGTGTATAATTATTAATGTTCTTTGTACAATTTTACGTTAAAATATTAGCTTTGTAGACTACATATATCTATTTCAGCAATAAAGGAATCATTCAGATATTAATAACACCCTGTTTACTACATGTGTTTCAGAGATTCACTCTTCTTCAGGCAAACTTGTGTTATTTACGAATGATTCCTTTGTAGGGTTTATAGTATCTTTTCTATACAGAAAAATAATGAAGAAACATTGTCTTCCTCTTTCGTACAACACACAAATGTACGAACGAGAGAGGAAGGCAATATTTTTTCGTGATCGCTATGGCTACAACTATGATGATAAATGATCTGCCAATGCTGGACACCCATAACTTCAATGGTCTTAGCAAAAGTAAGATTTCGGAAAAATCGAGTTTCTGTTAATTATTTAATTAATAATTATATATATATATATATGTGTGTGAACCAAGATTCTCGCGGTTGTAGGTATGGGTAATATTATATTCCCGGGTTCTCCGCGATGTTGGACAGAAATCCACGAAAGAATCGGCGCCTCGACGTTTCGATGACATCTCAATCATCTTCTTAAGATGTTTCGTAGTAAAGCTTCAGATTGACGCTTCACTATGAGACAACTCCTAAAGAAGATGATTGAGATATTATCGAAACGTCGAGACGCCGATTCATTCGAGAATATCTGTTCAACATCGCGGAGAACCCGAGAATCTAATATTACCCATATATAGTGTCTTCCATACACTACTATTAAGGAGTTGCGAAATCTAAGACAGAAAGGTCAGACGTTAAAGATGAACACTTGTCTGGAAGACCAATTTCAGGGACTACATCATGATTCTGCACATTTCCTCCGAACGTGTGTTTCCCATCATTCATGGTCAAAACACCGCGCAAAACTTACCAAAAATGGGCTCTTTATGCAAGACAATGTTACTCCCCATAAGTTGTTTCTTGCACTGCAAAAAATTAATGAAATTTGTCCTGAATTGAATTATGACTCATCTTAAGAATATCTCTCGTATTTGGAAATACTTTGAAATTTTATAATTTTGCTTCAGTTCTTAAGAATAATCTTCTTAATAACTCAGGCGAAATACATACAAATATGTCATATATATGGAACAAATTTGTTATTTTGAAGAAGTAAATTTAGTGATTTAGATATTTTATAATTATATATATATATATATATATATATATATATATATATATATGTATTATTACGAATGTCTAGAATTATAAAATATCTAAATAACTAAAATTGTTTAAGTATATAAAACTCAACTAGCAAAATTGGTTTAACTTATTTTGCTGAGTTGAGTTTTATTTTATTTTACAATGTATTTTAAAATTAAAATTGAGAGTCATTTATACAATTATTTTGAATCAGCTAGTGTATGATTCCTGAGGAAGCTGCAAATGTTTTGGCAGCAAAATATAGAGTATTGAGAACTAAAATTGTTTGAGTCTTTATTCAACAGACCGATACACCTGATAATAGTTGCGGTTAAGATATTAAGAGTACGGTCGATTATACAGTCCTTACCAATATATATATATATATATATATACATGTTCGAACGACAGTTCTCACGGTTGTAAGTATGAGTAATATTAGTTTCTCGGACTCTCCGCGATATTGGACAGAAGTTCTCGAAAGAATCAACGTCTCGACGTTTCTCTGACATCTTATTCATCTTCCTCAGGAGTTGTTTCGTAGTTAAGCGTCAACCTGAAACTGGCTGTGACTGCTCCTCCCGCTGCTTCGTATATTGGCTCCTCGTAACTCTTCGGGATTATAATTAGGTCTCATTAACAATGGATTAATGGGTTGTTTGTCAAATATCCACAACTAAAAAACAGATTAATATTACTAATATATATATTTTTTTAAATTTTCGTGGTAAATGAGTTTGGGACCAATTCAGTTACCAAATATTACATATTAAATAATTCTCTTGAAAGCAATTTACTTCCATGAAAATTTAATTTTATCTTTACGGAATTGTTTGAAGACCCTTTTCTCAAAATACCTAAAAATTATCTATTTACGTATAATTTTAATTATATCCCGCCAGCTTATTTCGCATTCCACATAAACTAATTTCAAACACAATTTAAAACCTCTTTTGAATTATGTATTAATGTAAAATTAGGCACCGATTACTGCAAAATGAATATAGTACGTATTCCTTTATGAAAGGCAAATTAGCTTATTACAAATTAATTTTAAATCCTCGGCGAATAGATGGGGGCAAATTAACAAAGCTGATAAAGTACATACTTATTGACGTGCCTACACTCCCAGGTATCTACAAGAAGATAATTCCTCCACTTGTAAAGGGCAATCTTCTCGGGCGAATTTTATTTACTATGTTAATTATGATTGTGTTCAGAACAAGAAAATCTGATTCCGAAGGTTTAACTCACATACAAAGTAACCTTTGTGAATTTTCGAACAATAAGCTTGATCTCATATTGTATGATAATGTAATTAACAATTATGAATTAATTTCTACCTTATATTATTGATTACGTTCGCTGAACAATGCCTTCATTGTTTCCACTGATTGTACTCGTCTTATCTTTCTTATGAATCGGTCTCAAGATACACCTGGATAATAGGAACAAACGAGAATCATTTTAAAATAAATTTCATATTAAAACGTCAATCTAGGATTTTATATATGATTTATTTGTTTGCTTGTTTTTGATAATGAAATGCTTATAAATATGTAAATACATTACATTAATAGCCGTATAGACAACTTAAGTATCCTTATGACGATATTTATTATCTTAACTATGATATTTCGTCAACTAAATTGTCATCATCAGTTGGTATTAGTAGTACGTTTATGACAGGATAATATATATTGTTATGTTATAATGATATTATGAATACAGTAGGTTCTCGCTATAATGGACAGCAGCTGTGTATATAAAACTGTCCATTGTTCAGAGATGTCCATTGATGGGAGAAAAAAACGAGTATAAATAATTTTTAATTAATTCATTCTTGCAACATACTTAAACCAAACTAATTTTAAAAAAATCTGAAATTTTAGTTTGTTTTAGATTTTCAATTTTTCATTTTACAATTTCTTTCTACATTGTATACTATCTCAGCGACTTATTCTCCTTGAGGAATGTCGCCAGATAAGAAAAAGAAGTTTTGAATATCCTTTAGCTATTTACAAGCTTCATTAATGTTTTTAGTTTCTGAAATAATATCATCATCATCCTCACTGTCGCTATCACGTACATTGGTACAGTTTCGAAATTTACGCACACACTTGTACGCTAATATCGGGATTCTTGGTATGTAAATTATCATCAATTTGTGCATACGATAATATGTCAGGACAGGGTTTACAAAGTTCTGACAATGGCACATCGTCTTCAGCACTGATGTCTGTATCCTCGCAAGTAACTTCGGCATTCCACTCACCAGATCCAGCTTTAAGAAGGCGTTTGTTTATAGTTTCAGCGCTTACAGTTTTCCAAGCAGTAATGGTTCATATTAGAGCACTGAGAATGTTAATGAATTCTATATGTTCGGTAGATTTACAATGATCCATAGACGATAAAAGTTTCTTAACTAAAAGTTTTCTGTAGTTGGTTTTAGAGTTATTAATAATCCCTTGATCATGTGGTTGACAATGAGAGGTAGTGTTTGGGGGCAAAAATATTATTTTAACATTTTGTGACTCAAGTTTTGGGTGCGACGTAGCGTTGTCTAAAAATAAAAGAACTTTTCTATTCCGCTATTGCATTTTTCTATCAAATTTGGTTAACCAAATTTTCATAATTTCCCTCGTCATCCACGCTTTTTTATTAGAATACCACTCTATTGACAACTTCTCAACGTTTGCTCCTCTAAAGCGTCGTGGATTCTTACTTTTCCCAATTACTAAAGGTCTTTCTTTTTCTCCAACCATATTCACTCACAAGTGAATAGTTAATCTTTCCTTAGCAGCATTGCCACCCGAACATTTTTCACCTTTTAATGCAAAAGTCTGAGAAAAAGAAATAAAAGCGTAAAACACAATTTTAATTAACTTCAAATAGAATAAACTTATAAGAAAATCTTGATTAATTGCCAAGATTAATTAGCATCTGCTAAAGATAGAAAATTTATGTGAATTTAAGTTTATGCATATCTAAGATTTTATATATGATTTATTTGTTTGTTTGTTTTTAATAATGAAATGTTTATAAATAAATATGTTACATTAATAGTTCTATAGACAATTTAAGTATCTTTATGACAATATTTATTATCTTAACTAACATATTTCATAAACTAAATTATCATCATCAGTAGGTATTAGTAATAAGTTTATGATAGGATAATATAAATTGTTATGTTATGAATACGTACCATAATGATGGGAATATTTAAGTCTTACGTTGGATCGCCAAATTGTTATGATATGGTGTTTTTATACTATTAATAATAATGTTATATAAATAAATAAGATTATGTTATAAAAGAATTATAAAAGTACTTCAAATTTTAATAATAATAAATAAATAAAATAAATATGTTATATAAATAAATAAGATTATGACAATGAACAATTGCCCTTATGAATATTTAATCTGGTGTAAATGTTTGAATATATTAATCCTCTACTTTTTTAATATGTTGGTTGTCTTGTTCTAATTACAATCTTTACTTTTTTTTATTGGGAGTTTCGAGCGGTGATTTAATAAAACATTTAATGTATATTAACGAAGTTTCGGGGGTGGGCGACCCCCATTATCAAGTTATTTATTTTCTACAAGCTGCAATACGTTTTACAATTATATATTTTCAACTGTGAACAATATTTTTTTTATATACATATATAAATATTTGTAGTTACCTACATTTGTTAAAAATATATTTCTTGTTTAATATTGTAAAATTTACAAACACAATGATTTTTAAATTAACAATATTAAACAAAAAAATATGTTTTTAACAAATGTAAGTAACCACAAATATTAATATATATAAATTATTACTCACAATTGGAAATATGTAACTGTAAAAGGTATTATAGGTTAAAGGAAATAAATAAATTGTTCAACGATCGTAACTACCAATAAAAAAGAGTATATATGTATATATATATATATATATATATATATATATATATATATATATATATATATATATATATATATATATATATATATATATATATATATATATATACATATATATATATATATATATATACATATATACATATATAAGTATATGTTTTAAAGTCTTTTTTATAATTCAGAAAGTCTTTAATAAATGTAAATTTTAAGTAACTAATATTGGAACAAATTATAACAATACACTAAATTATTGTAAAACCTTATTATTTTATTTCCTTTTAATTAAATTTAGAATATTAACAAATTAAACTTCCTAGATACTAAATGTCAATTTTAAATTACGTGATATCGAAATTAATAAATTTAAAAGAAATCAATCAAATAATCAACACACTAGTGTGTATTTGGCTTTCGACGGTGTAAGTCTAGTACGGAATTCGTCCCTGTGCAGGTTTTGTCGTGGTTCCAGATGCGATACTGTGTTTAATTATCAGCTGATGATGACAATTTAGTTGTCGAATCATAAGTACATAATACGAAAATTAATGTGGAAAGGGGTTATATTAACCGTAATGGATTAATTTCATCAACCATCAATCTATTAAAATTTGTTTTTATCTCCTAAATTTTTCATTACTTCATGGACCAAATTTTGACTTTGGTCTCCTTCTCTCAGTTTTTTTCGTTCTGACCTACTCCTCGATATCTCCTTCTTAATCATCCCAAACCAGCTAAACTATTCGTTTCTTTCTGATCTCTGTTGATATATTTCCTTTTTAATCATCGCAGACCAACTAAACTATTCGTTTCTTTCTGATCTTTGTTTATGTACATAGATATTCACACCTTATTTCGAATTCTATATTTGTTAATACTTAATACTAATACAAAAGCTCAGTTGGGTGATTTTTGTAAAATATTTTTATTAAAAAATAGTAACAATAGTTTCACCAACTCTGTGGCTTATTCAGTGTTTCACTACGTTTTTTGAATTACTATTTATTTGAGACTTTAGTCTTAAGATGTCACAGTATTGGTGAAACAATTGTTACTACTTTTTAATAATATTTTGTGAAAATCATACAACTGAGTTTGTTGTGGATCTTCACCATATAAAGGACATAGCAGTTAAATACCTTTTGTCTTCGCTAATTTTCCATTGGAACTTATAACTGGATTCAAATATTTAAATTCTCCCTTATGATTCTCTTCTCTTATTCTTTGCAGTATTTTTCAAACCTCTTCCTTCTCAGGTTCCCCATCACCACGTCTACCGTTCTAAGAACGTGCACTTATCTATCTCAACTTTCTCTCATGTGGAATTCTTGTTCGATGGCTTTTATTCTATTCACTCTTTGAAGAAGAAGAGAGAATAAATTAACCAAATACACCAAAGAAACTTACCTGAAAGGTAATTTTAGTTCACTGACATTAACTTAAATTTTACAGGTAAGTTTCGGATAGCATCTGACCTACTGCTATTAATGCTTTAAGTTTACGTTCATTATCTAAAACATTTTAAAAACAGCAACGGATACAAGAATATATTGTATGTACATACACGGACGATAAAGCAGGTAATCTGTGCAGTGTTGAGTTTTACGACTACAATTTAATTGGCTAAATGTTGATGTGTTACGAGCAGGTAAGGGTGACACCGTTAGGGCAGATAGGAAAATGCGGCGCGCTCGTAAAATCGTCGTTTTCCATTGCGGAGGGTTAGCGGCATCCACCTCGTAAACTACTGGTAGGAAACCACGACTTGACGCAATCACACGAATGCGCCGAAAAAGGATCTGCAATCGTCAACATGTACCTCCCCTCACTTTGCCGAAGTGCCAAGTCAGAATAAATTTGATTGATTTATACGGCGGGGGCTTTGAATTCAATGGGAAAGTTCTCACCTTGTTTAGAGGGATTTCGGAAGCTATGTTTTCAAATAATTGTCGCGGGATGTTATTAATGACGACGCAGGCGACGATGGGCGAAGAGTCTGATTTATTCGATTTCAATGGTAAAATGCACACTTCTCAAATTAAGAAGCAAAAGTCACTTCGTTCAGACAAACTGCCTTTGTTCTTTATGAATGGTATTATTGTAATTAAGACAGAAAACCAATAAAAATAATTGGCAATTTTAAACTAAATTTATTAGACTGGGAAAGAATTTTCTAGTAATTTCACCAGGAGTGTAGCAAGTACAGAGTGTTTCAACAGGAATATACGTATTACGAAGTATTATTTTGTCCAAACTATCGATCGCTGCGCCTCGGCTCGGCTATTGGAGAAACGAATACGTAGTCTAGTATATGTAATAGCCGTTAGATGTCAATTGTCTTCTGTTTTTCTTGGTAACCGTCATATGTTTAAAATGGCTACTCCGCAGCAGAAATCATTTTGTGTTCTCGAGTTTGAGAAGTACAATTCCGTGATTACAGTGCAAAGACGTTTCAGGTTGAGCTACCAAATTGATCCTTCGAATGTGTGTAACATTCCCAGATGGTATCGACAGCTTGTAGATACAGGATGTGTATGTAAAGGAAAGAATCCTGGCCGACTTCTTGATTTTGAAGAAAATTTTGCACTAATTCAAACTGCTTTCCAACGTAATCCTTCAAAATCAACTGATCACGCCAGTCGAGAGTTACAACTGCCTACAACAACTTGGCGTGGACCCTTTCTAACCCTCTTATAACTCTCGAACGTTCACTAGTCACACCTGCGCGACAAAATGCTCAAAAACATAACCGCGAAAAAATGATACCAACTGATATCAAATACACAACCGTTCAAAATAATGGAACAATCAAGTGAAAGGAAATTTCGTCAAAATTATTAAGAAAAGAATCGAATTAATGAACCAGATAATTTGGTACGTAGACTTCCGCGGTCGTGGTCCATGCTATCTGCTTCTGGGTTTCCGGGCTGGAACCGCGTCACTAGTATATCTGCCGACGTTTCGTACCCATTTGTATGGGACATCTTCAGGGTTGAACTGCTGCACTGAAACTGGTGTAAGTCGATGGGGGACGCGTTTATATATGGATAATGGGTCATGGGTCAATGGAGCGTTACGGTTGCGGTTGGGTAGATTAGAGATGCAGGATTGCCAAGCGTTATGTAGGGGGTAGCCATCATCGCGGTTAAGGTTATTGGGGTGCTTAAAGATCTCTATAGTTTCACGGATTTTGCGACCATAGAAATGGTTAGTGCGGGATAGGATCTTGGTTGAATTAAACTGAATATGGTGCCCGGTTTCCAGCCTATGCTCGGCAAGTGCAGAACCGGCTATGCACAGCAACCTAGTACAACGCTCATGTTCAGAAACACGAGTGCCGACAGACCACTGACAACCAACCTGATGATTTGGCCAATCTGGTGAACACTTGTTTAACCTCCACCTATTTTCACACCTTATAAAAAATCACGAGAGCATACCTAGTCTGCTATTGTAAATTGTTGTTTATTAAGACTTTTTTTACAACAACTAAATACATGCCCTACAAATCCTTGCACGTTGTTTTAAAACACCCTGTATAAATGAATATAACTTGCAAAAAGTTATTTTTAATTTTCTCCTGAACATATCTTTTTGTTCATTAATTATTTTGTATACTGTAATTGTGTTGAAAATTTAAATTCATCTGCAAAATTTGTTATGCATAAAAGATAATTCTAAGGAAATATTGTGTTTAAATATCTCAATTTAGCAGGTCGTTTATGAAAATTCCTGTATTATAAATAACCCTACTCCAGTCTTTTTTTTTTGATATTTTAAATTGAAAAAAATTTACGAAAAATTTCCCGTCCTGGATTTTAAAAAGGTCGCTTCATTTTCATCTTTTATATGCGGAGGCAATTATGGAAATTTGTATATTAAAAGTAAACATCGCCCCACTACTCCGGTACAGCAGTAAGCAACAAAGAACAACAAATTTCAGGTTGATTCTCGAGCGACAGCTCCACTTTCTGTCGGGAATTTCGCCAGGACGGAAGACTACAGACTCGAATTTAATTACGAAAGCTTTATCCCGCTCGACAAGAGGAAATAAAAAATTTAAGGAAGATCTCGGAGTGTATTATTTATAATAAACTTTGAAATTGATTTTTAACTTGAAGAAAAGAGAAATGCTTGTCGAGTCTCTGTAGCAAGAATCTAATTTACATAACTGAAATTATTTCTATTTATTTTTCCTTCTGAACGCCTTTAGTTTTTTATAAATAAGAAAATATAAAAAATTTCGATTTAATTTTGTGATATAGACAATAAACAAACTAATGGTTAGAGTTATAGTGGTTCAAAATCGACAGTAGAGGCAACATTTAAAAAAAGGTATAAATATTGTGTTGTAAAAAGGAACTGTACTTCCATTTCCTGAACAGAAATGAAACTATCCCAACGAAAGAAGGTATTGCTATCCGGGAAGGCTTTTCGTGGTTTTCCTTTATCATTTAAGCGAATTTTAATGGCCAAAGATCTTAAGTCATACCACAAGGACGGTTATAACAATAATTCATGGCTTGCCAATACCCCCTGTAATTGACGTTGAGTTGTTGGGTAAAATAAAGTCATGGGCTATTATTATTATTACTATACGTACAAAGACAAGTACTGAAACACGGCAAATACCTAATAGATGAATGAAGAATAAATCTATTATAGACAGATCGTTGCGATAAGTTGACTGATGAGTCTTTAAAATGCAAAATGTGTCACAATATCTTGTCGACAATAACATCGTTCTCTATTCCACTATCAAGCATCTACCGTACTTTAATTTGTTTGAATAGTTTCATTCCAGTTCGAAAGATGGAAGTATAGTTTTTTTGAAGTACCATCATGTCTAGTCTCGAGACAAAGGACCGCATTAAAAGAATAATTTGTCGAAGAGGTCCCGATTGATTGCTGAGCTTCCAATAGGCGAAATGTGTCTTAATCAACATCTTGTCGACAATAGCATTGTTCTATATTCGACTATGAGGCATCTACTGTATTTTAGTACTTGTATTTTTACATGGAGTAATTTAATTATTCATTTTACAAGGTAAATGCGTCCACTGTATCTTCCTTTGTTTGGATAATTTCATTTCTGTTTGAAAGATCGAAATATAGTTCCTTTTAACTACCACATGTACAATCTTGAGACCAAAAAACCTGAGGGCAAGTACAATTTGTTGACGAGGTCCAGATTAATTGACGAGACTTCGTTAGGTGAAACGTGTTTTAATCAATATCTCGTGGGCAATAGCACGGCACTCTATTCGACTATCAGGCATCTATTTTATTTTCTATTTGTCGTTTTACATACAATCATAATGTAGTTTTAGTCGTGAAGAAATAACCTTGCTAAACAAAGGTTTAAAATATTGTTTACCTAGTCGAATTAGATACTCTTGCCGAAGGGGTCATTGCGAACATTGAAACGTCAATTAATAATTTAGAACAAGGTTCAAGAAACTTTTTTATAAAATGAAACTCTTGTAAAATCCAAATTTAGGAGAATTTACAGCAACACAAACAAAAGTCAGTTAATTATGAGTGAACTCGATTAAAAGTTTCAGGTCGAAAGACTGTTTTTTTACTTAGTAGCAGATAAAGGAAATAAGTTAGTAATTTTGGACAAAAGCGATTACTTTCAAAGAATAACAAATTTAATTTTAGAAGGTCAATATGTTGAATCTAAGAAAACTTTATTTTCTAAAATGATTAGGGACACTAAAGACGCGTTAAAAAATGTCCAAAGTTAATAACTCCTATGAAGAATTATAAATTAAGTCTGAGTAATCCGTTGATCCCTGCATTATATTGTTTGCCCTAAATACACAAAGAAAGTAACTCGATGAGACCAATTGTTTCAAGTATTAACTCACGTACTTATTTAATTTCAAAATAGTTGAATGAATACCAAAATTTGCCCGAAAAGCTTGAAAATTTGTCAGTTGCTAATTTAGTAGAATTTATTCAAAGAATTAAAGATTGCAAATTGGAAAACGGGGAAATTTCATTTGTTTCCTACCGATTCAAGAATATTTAGAAATTTTTCTTTATCAAAATAAGATTGAAACGAACAAAGTAAATGATTAAAAATAAAATAGAGATGGAAAGAGTAAATGAATATTTTCGACCGACAATCTTATGTATGTATATTTCAAAATTGTTTTCAACTGGAAGGTTAACAGTGAATAGAGATAGGGAACAGAAATGGGCAATTGTCTTCCCCATTTATAGTTGATTTATTCATGAGTAATTTGGTGGTCGAATTTAAATATAATGCCAAATATTTTCCAAGAGTTTGGATTAGGTATGTTGATATTTTCGCGATTTTTTATACATATAAGTTTAACTTTGACGATTTTGTCAAGCAATTTAATTTTCCCGATGATTAAATTAACGGTATGAGCAAGGAACAAAAATGGGCACCTTTCTTGTACCATATAGCCTAGTAATTAGAAATAATTATAAAAGAGAAATTGATATTTTTCGAAAAGAAACTAATGTCAAGTCATAGCAAGCAGCAAAAAAAGATGACTTCTTTCAATTGCCTTATCAATAGTTTGCTTAATTTTCGATTAACAAAAGTGAGATACGAAAGAATCAAATTTCATTAAGAACATTGCAAGATACAATGGTTTTGATTCGGAAATAATCAATATATTAAAGCCTGAAAAAGATAATCAGGGACACCACTTATATGTCACCTCAAAACAATGTAGATAAGCAATTCATATGCTTACCGTTTCACCAAATAACGACAAAGTTTTGTTGTTTTCAATGTGTTTTCAAAGAGCTCAGCTTTTAAGTTACATTGTGGTCCAGGAACTCCATTAAATCTCTTAAGAAATTCGAAAGATAAAGTCAAATTAAATCGGAAATCGGGAATTTTCGAAATAAAATTCTTAGGTTATAATAAACAATACATTAGTCAGGTTAAACGTTCGATAGGAAACCGATATAAAGATCATACCTGAGAAATCAAGCTTGGCGAAACACGAGCTAGAAAATAATCATAGTGTAACCGCCGATGTCTACATTTAATTAAAAATGTAAATAATTACCGTGATTTAGATAACTGTGAAAGCGTATATATTACAAAGAATATAAACCATGTGTTAAACAAGGGTTTCGTAACATATTCTTACCTCTTTGACTTCCTGGAAAAAAGGACTGTTAAAGAAAAGGGCCCGTGCGTGGAAGAGGGGTGAATTTTAGTTCGAGTGTTAGTTTTAAGACTTAGAAAAGTATATTAAATTGTGTAAAATTTAAGTCAACGTGTACTTGGTTTCGCGGTATGATTATGTGTGAGCTTTACCGTGAATTTAGGTTATGACTATTATTATTGCTGATGATGACACCTTAGTTGTCGAAATATGTTTACAGAATACGAACGTTGATGTGGTAAGGCGTTTTGTTTATTTTTCTTCTCTTCTTCTTCATTAATATTAATCTTAAAGAAAGGAATGTCTATTTGTATAGAATCGATTCGTTTTTTTTTCTTTTATTTTAGTGTAAAATTTATTTTGCATTTTGTGTCTGTTTAGTACGTCAGTTCAACGAGGATGCCTCATTGTTCTGACGGGAACGAAAGCAATTTGTTTACACACAACTGATAGTAGGAGGACACTGTCCCGTCGGTCAATTCATCATCCGTGCGGTACCTGCAGCGCGACCCGTCGCGAGGTGAGGAATGCGCAAGCGTGCATCTTATCTACGCCGATAACAGTGCCAAATAGTACTTGGACTAATTTTAATGCTTTTACGCACACAACCGCTTATAATTGATGGGGGACCGGTGGGCCACAGGTGACATCCAATACCGAGGGAAACGCACACGCATGGTTCGCGACGGACACGCATAAAGATGCCATACACACGGTTACTACACGCATACTGGCAGGTTTTCGACACCCGAGTTTCGTTTGTACCTCAGCTTTTTTGTCCCTTGTTTAGGTTGTTTTTCCGTTCAGTATTCGGCGTCTGATTGCTATTCCGCACCGAAATTGGGTTAATTTTTAATCGCAACACACATTTAAAACGTATAAATTTTATTTCGGTGCTGATTTATCGGTGGTTATTTTATAAACGGGCAATAAAATGATTGTATATCATACGCGCACCTAGGGTTGTTATTGTTATTTTTATTAAAACGGTAAAGTTGGGGTCGACATAAACGCAATACATAAATAAAAGTGTATGTGTTAGAAGCCGGATGTCCTTAAATGAAATACCACGCTCATATTTTTTCCTTTCTACTGAGATATATGTATGTACAAGGAAAGTTTCATATACCTTGGCTTGTAAAAAGTCTACAATAGTCAGTATGAAAACCTCGACCTCAAATTAAATCGAAGTTAAGAAATATCTTATTTTAGTCGATTTATACTTATGAAATAATATTGTAATGA
Organism: Dermolepida albohirtum; assembly: GCA_031893035.1. Lineage (NCBI taxonomy): Eukaryota > Metazoa > Arthropoda > Insecta > Coleoptera > Scarabaeidae > Dermolepida > Dermolepida albohirtum. The sequence goes on along the minus strand of JAVIWB010000505.1, from coordinate 157,009 downwards.
CAAACATACTTTTCATTCCAACTACCTATACGTTATAACTGAAAATCCTACACAATTATGTTTGAAAGTACACTACTCAAAACAGCTAACTTATATTCTATATAACTAATAATAAAAAGCAGTGCACATTAATAACGGGTCTTCCAATAAGAGGTTTTGTTTTGGTATGTCAAAAAACGAGTATTTTTAAACTAAATCATCGGATGTTTATTTAATTGTAAAGAGAGGGATATGCCAACAATGAAAACAATATCAACCAAATGGCCGCCACGGTTACGCTTGCAGCACCATATTCTTTTCAGGAAATTTTCCATCACCAATTAGCACATTTGTAGTTGTATGTTCTCGATAACTTCACGAATTCCATCTTTGAAGTCTTGAATCGATTGTGGGCCATTGGCATAGACTTTATCTTTCACGTAGCCTCAAAGAAAAAAGTCTAAAGGTGTTAAATCACAAAAGGGCGATGGTACCGTTACTTGTGTGACACGTAGCGCCGTCTGGTTGAACATAAATGTCGTCCACATCAATATCTTCCAATTCCGGCCATACAAAATCATTAGTCATCGTTCTTTAGCGCAGTCCAATCATCGAAATAGTTGCTTCAGCCTCATTTTCGAAAATGTAAGATCCAATGATCCCGTCAGGCCAAAAACCGCACCAAACAGTCACACGTTGCGGGTAGAGAGGCTTTTTAATAATAATTCTTGGGTTTTCCGAGCTCCAAATGCGACAATTCTGCTTGTTAACGTAGCCCCCGATGTGGAAATAGGCCTCGTCACTCAATATGAAGATTTTTTTTTATGCATTTCATGGACTCAATCGGCAAAGACACGACGTTGTTGAAGGTTGGTAGGCGTGAATTCTTGTATTAACTGAACTTTAAAAGCCTGAAGATATAAGTCTTTATGTAAAATACGGTGTAATATCGTTTGTAGAATGCCCAATTTCAAAGATCGACGAGAAATGGACAAACCTGGGTTTTCCTCAACACTATGGGTTACAACAGCAATATTCGCAGTTGTTCTTGAGCGACGTGCACAAGTTCGATTCTTCACATCACTAACTTATCTCAACAACTCAAATGTTCCCACCAATTTCACAATTGCTGGCCGAGAACGTGCTCCACCACGACCCAAAGATGCTTTAGTTCTGCGAATTGTGACCGCGAAATTTTCACCATTTTTGTAGTGAATTTGAATAATTTCAGTGCGTTGTTGAAGCGTATATCGTAGCAACTCCGCATCTATATTAATTTTTAACTGGGTTCTGCCTGTACCGCTAAATGTATGTACATATACTTGTCACTAAACGACGTTCGTTCTGCTTATTTGCAAATAAATATTTTCAGTTGCAGTAGGGTGCGGTTTACTCACAAACCAATCTTAGAAGACTATATGAATATATGTTATGTATAAATATATACTATACACCATTGCGCATTGTGTGGATGTACTGCAACGCAAGGGGAGGAAGCCAATTTTCGCTGATTTCCTTAAATTCGTTGTTGTGTTGAGAAATTCTGTATTCTTTTATAGACTTATTTGGAGCTTTTTCAATCAGCTGCATTCGCAACAATTGTAGATTACACAAATATGTTTTATTTCACGAAATCTATGTGTATAATACGAATCTTAAACCAAAACCAACAATACTAATTCATGCAAGTGAACGCGCGTTCGTTTGCTAGCAAAAACTTGTATTAATCAATATGCTAAACATTCCCAGTCAACAGTTTTATATTCTCCCATAAGCTCTAAGGCTAAATATTTGTAAGAATGCAATGAATATATTTTACGCATGCATGAGCTTCAATATGTATTCCTACAGTGTTGGTATTTAATTCACAGCGTGCGTTACATTTATATTTATACGATAAAAATACCATTAATCATGCATTTGAATAAATACATTTTAATTTGTTTATTCTCTTTTTTACAGGTTAGTACTGTCTCTTACGTAGTTGACTAGATACCTTTGCAGTAAGTACCAGTTTGTACTTTTCATTAACGTATATTTAATGTACATTAAAAATGTATACAATATTTAATTAAGCGGCCATTAGGTTTTAATTTCTTGACATGTAGTAATTGGCGAACAGATTTTCTATTTTACTGATAAACAAAATTTGTGCTTTTGAAATACCTATTTGTCTGCTAATATAATAATAATATTTATTAATGACCCAACAGAGAAACTCCAAGAGGGGTAAGTATCAGGTTGTTACAAATGTAATGTCCGTTTTTTCCTTCAGTCTGAACTGAATCGCACCTGTGTGAAGACGTGTATGTTTTTGGTGAAAATTATTATTGTATTTGTAGAAAAAGGGCCTTGCAGAAACATTTCAAGTGTCCATTGCCACCATTAGTCGTCACCTTTCTTCGATCGGCAAAGTGAATGGGTGCCGCACCAATTAACGGAAGCCAATAAGCTCCGTCGATTAGAGGTGGCTACCTCTTTGGCTAATCGACAGAATGTTGAACCGTTTCTTCATCGAGTGGTAACGTGTGACGAAAAGTGAATACTTTATGATAATCGGAGACAGTCAGGACAATGGTTAGATCGAGGTGAAGCACCAAGACAGCATGCACGAGCATCACTTCACCCGCGAAAGATTATGGTGACTGTATGGTGGACCAGTAAGGGTATTATTCACTATTCGTTTTTGCAACCTGGTGAAACCATCATGGCAGCGTCCTATTGTGCCGAACTGGAAACTATGCATAGAAAATTGAGCCGCTTGCAGCCCTCACTAGTCAATAGACATGGACCCATACTTCTTCATGATAATGCAAGACCTCGTGTTGCACGACAGACAATCCAAAAACTTTCGGAATTTGGTTACGAAATTCTCCCTCACCCATCTTATTCACCTGACCTTTTGCCAACTGATTTTCATTTTTTCCGAAGTTTAGACAATCACTTAAAAAATAGGGACTTCCCTGACCGGGAGTCTGTAATAGCAGTGTTTGAGCAATATGTGAGCCGTCAAAACCTCGATTTCTTTTCAAAGGGAATTTTTCAGCTTCCAGGCCGTTGGCAACAAACTGTTGATGTAAATGGAGACTATTTTGCAGAATAAATATTTATATTTTTTTTAATTTAGACTTTTTTTATTCCTTACAAAATCGGACATTTCATATGTAACAACCTGATACTTACAAAAGGAAATATTACATTGAGAATACGATAAAAAACAATGCATACAATGAAAAAGTAATACAAATATAGCTGTACTAAGAAAAAGCCATATCAAACAGGGCGCCGATGGAGGAGGTTCCTAGCCGAGTGCATTAATGGAGTTTTAGGAAGTATGTTGGATCTTGGCGTTGGTGCATTAATTCTGCCAGAGATTAAGCCATCCATAAAATTTGCCTTGAAGCAAACTGTCAGTGCAACTTTTATGGATGGCTTGATCTCTCGAAGAATCAGAGTTATTAGCCGGCGTAAAGTTCGCAGTTCCGAGATTGGAATCAAGATTCAATGATCTACTGTACATACATACTTCTTAAATCTCCATTAATGTGACTAATTTTGTCTAAAGATGATCATTTTTGAACCTCACCATGAAAATCTCGCATAATATTGGAGAAAGCAAGTAAACTTAAATACGATACATTGTGTGCTTGTTTTGGACCTGAAGAGAGTGTGGATCTGCAGACAACCAGCGCTTCTGTTGAAGATCCTTCGAGGTCTGTTGCGAACGTGTAAAATCGCTTAATTTTCTTTTCATAATATTCTATACATCTCCACTGAAAAATATCAGAAGATTTTGTAGGCAAAATATAAAGCAAATCTTGTAGAATGAGGACGCTACGTTTACGTAGAGTTTGTGCCGAGAGTCGCCAATAACATTGGTCCATTCTTGAAGCGATCAATAGTTGGCGACGAGGAATGGTTCATCTGTAATAACATGAAATGCAAAAGGCCCTGAATCAAGGCTGTTGAACCATGTCAATCCACATCGTCCCAAGATCTTCATCCAAAAAAGGTTATGTGACTTGTGATGGTGCGTGTATAGATCCGTTATCTATTTCTAAAGATTATTTTAATTATGCGTGTATTACATCCATAGATGTCAAGCGGTCATTTTCTAAATATAAGACCGTCCTTTCAGCACGGCTTACGTTGTTATTCGTGACAAATGTGGAAACTTACGTCATGTTGGACACATTTTATCAGTCTTATCCATTTTGCGCTACGCAGCTACAGCTGTGAATAATGTGCTTTATTTATAAAAACATAAGCGATATAAATAACGCACGCATCTCAAGGTCGTGCACTCGCCTTGTTACAATCCTAGCCCGCAGGAAAAATATCCAAACTTTATTATGTTGCTTAATCACTTATGGTTGATATACAAATATAACCCCTTTACACATTAATTTTCGTATTCTTCCAAAATGTATACACAAGCCAAAACGCATACTGTGTACATTTTGGCTTTCGACGGTACAGATTGTGTACGGAATTTATTTCGCGCGGGTTTTTGCCGTAGCTTTCCAGGTAAGACACTCTTTAATCATCTGCTGATGATGACAATTTAATTGTCGAAATACGTATATAGAATACGAAAATTAATGAGGAAAAGGGTGATATATTAACCTTAAATGTTATGAAAGTTATGTTGCTAGTTAAGTGTTTATAAATTTCTTTATGTAGATACTGTTTTGTTTGTCTTCTCCATCAAATAAATATGTACGTTTATAGTTTCCTTTAAAATCCGTGCTAATTTCCAGTTCATATTATATTGTTCGTCTCGATGAAACTAATTTTATAAATTCTTTAAAAGAATTGCATAAATTTGTATTGAATTACCAGACATCATTGGCTAGAATAGCATAAAAATACGTGTTTATTTCCTTGAAATAACAGAATAAATTATTATTATGCGTTTTTTTGGTTAGCTGGAACATTAAGTATACATATATATGAATATCTCAAATCATTAACCAGAAAGTAACCGAAAAAAAACTCAGCACATATCACAGCTGTTATTGATAAAATTTGAAAGAATATCGTTCTCCACCGCATATTTTAACATCAAGAAATTTATTCAAACGAAATATTTACTCTAAAGAAGCGATTTCTATGCTAAGTTAACATTATTATCAGACAATCCAGTTCGTTCGAATATTTTGGTACATTTAATGTTTGAACGGTGAACAATCTTTAATAATAAGATATTTAAACACAAGTCGATTTAATTATCATAGAAGGTTTAACCAAAGCCTTATACTCTCCACTGCAACGTATTTTATCCTTTCTTTTTTTTCGCTTAATTTGCATAAAGTCATCTTCGAGTCGACAAAATAACCGGGGATTAAAGGAGTAAAAAGAGTTAAATTAATTTCAAAGAAACATTAATGGACATATATTGCAATGAGTATACAACAAGTGATTAAAGTCATTAGTGCGGGTAATGGAAGAAGCAAAATGTACGGATAAGTTAAATAGTTTTTACCTCAGCTACATAGATGCGCCGTCTGTGTAATTATCATTACCGGAATATTTACGGGGCATAATTGGATTCGTAGTCTGTTCATTTTGATTTCGTTCGAGAAATTTTATTTAATTGAAATAAGTTTGTAATGTCCTTGATTAAGTCTTTTTTTCGTTTTTATTTTTTTTTGAATGTTTACGAATTCAAAATAAAATAAATAAAAGTTTGAAAATGGTATTTAAAGTTTTAATCGCGACTACACGACTACACACTTAATGGTTGTTCGCGCTATTACTCTGAATTGGATGCCATAATTGTTGGTATCAAGTAAAAAACAAGTAAAATAAGTTGCGTGTAGTATCTAAATTTCTATTTTATTAATTTTAAGTAAAAGTTGAGAGTTGTACCTGTTCTAAAACTTGTAATATCTCAAATATACTTGTTTCGTCCTATATCAATTCTTTTTTCTAAAATGCATTTATAAAAGAATTTATGTCGACTGATTGAGTATATTTTCAGATGAAATGATAACATGAGTTCAAAAAGTCCTTACATTTTAATTGAATTTGATGGAGCCTGTGGTTGATTGACTTGATCAATAAGGTTGATATATAACCCCTTTCCACATTAACTTTGTAAATTCTGTATACGCTGAAATTATCTGCTGATGATGACAACTTGGTTGTCGAAATGCGTATACAGAATTTACAAAGTTAATGTGGAAAGGGGTTATATATCAACCTTATTGATCAACTTACATTCTAAATTGTGGATTGTAAAACATATTAAACGGATCTATGCTTGATTACCAGTGCTGAGCTAAACTTTAATCACTAATTGGCTTCATTTATTTAGGTGAACACAATTTCATACAGCACAAATCTACTACTTTATACAGAGTAAAATAGGTAGACTCTGGTAGAATTTGTGTTGGTAATGCTAAATTTAACAATCTTCAGTATATTGTTGATGCCTCTGTCTCTGTCTTTTCCAATGCTTTCTTGCTCAAAAGTAAAATTTCTGCTATTCCTGATATACATAGCAACTTACTGTGATTAGCTCATTACGTATTAATTTTTTTAGATTTTTCGTTTTGGCATTTAGCAGTGCACTTTTCCGCAAAGCTATTATTTTGTTCATATTTTGTGTACATTTCTGTATGTTTTTGTTTGTTTTTATATTCACGCTCTCACTTTCGTTGCTTGATTTATAATTCGCATTTTATTGAATTCACTTCATTACGGCCCTGAGTAGTTATATTTTCTTATTTTAGGAGATTCTTTTTATTTAATTCTATAATTATTTGATATTTGTCACCATAATTTTTTTTATTTTAGTAAATAACAGTGAGAAACAGAAATTTCGTTGACTTAAATCTGACGTTCGTTTCTGACTGGCTTTTATCATCTGAATCCAAAAAATGACGTCAGTTTTTGGCTATCACGTCAACTTTCTAAGCTACAAGATACCTCCTTTTTGAAGATAGCGAATTATACCTAATAAAACTTAAAATTTTTGAATTTACTTCTTCGCTAATGTCTTTAGATCATACCTGAGTGACGTATCTTGTATTTTTTTTTCCGTCTCAATGATTTTATAACGACATAAAGAGTAAATGCATTAATGGATCAAGTTTTTGAATTTAGTTCCTCCCTGATGTCTTTAGATTGTATCTAAGTAACGCACCTTGCAACTTTTTGCCATCGGATGTACTTTAGAGATTTTTTTAACCACATAAAGAATAAATGCATTAATGGATCAAGTTTTTGGATTTAGTTCTTCTCTGATGTTTTAGATTGTATCTGAGTAACGCACCTTGCAACTTTTTCCATCAGGTGTACCTTAAGGATTTTATAACCACATAAAAAATAAATGCATTAATGGACAGAAGAAAATTAAGTATGGAATCTTAATTTGTTCCCTATCGACTTTGAAATCTTCACGTATCTCTGAAGTCTCTTAACAACTTTATGTATCTTTATACATATTGTATCTTATCTATCCTTACCCTCCTGGTGTGTTTTTTCTTGAGGATTCTTGATTTACAACTTTAAAAGTTCTCTCATGTTTTTCCTACTTTTGTTTTTGGGATTCGTTTGGAAGTGTCCATACCGTTACCATGAATAGCAGATGAAATAATACTCTGTTCGATCAGAGCTTCGTTTGATCAGCTAAAACTGAATACCAGAGCATTGTGCCTAGTTCCCCGGGGAATAACACAACACTGGGCTCATTACCTTACACCTTAGTTTGGATATCTCTTAAGTTACTCGAAAGTTAACGTATCCATACACTAAATGTGATATCATAATAGCATTAAGAGAGATGTGAATCCTGAGCTGGAAACACATTAAAAGAACCAGTAGGTTACATACATTTCTGCTATGTTAAAGGTGGTAACTGTTCCAAAATCTTTTCAAAATAAATTTCTTTGGGATATACCCAATATTTATCCATTTAGATGAAATTGTTACAAATTGCTAAATTAACCTAGGTCTTTTTCTCAAACTTTTCATTTTTATTCGAGACGTAAAAATACTAAAAAGAAATTCACATATTGATGACTTCTCTACCTCGTTTACTCGTTCTTTGCTTGTCGCAATGCAAATGAGTTGCATTCGAAATTCCGTCGAGTCGAAACGCAGGGTAAAAACGGCCGAATGATAAAGCGACTGCATGTTTAAATATTATATCTTTAATGCAACCGGTGACAAGATCCATTAATAAAGTTGCACGCTCGTCCGCCGAATAAAATATAACATCGTTCGCCGGTAATGTAATATTGCAATTAATAAAAGTCCGGGTGGAACGCACACCGTTCCGATCTCGCGCCCTCTAGTAATTAGCATAAAGAACTTTGAATTCAACTTTTAATCTAGTAAACCAGTTACATAGAAACGCAATTAAATCGGAATCGATTTGGATTTTTGTTTTTTTCTGTTTCTTTTTTCGACTTTTTCTGATGAAATCGCCGATACGATGTGTATTATTGAATTGTTCATTTTATGGGCGATTAAATGGCTATTTATATTTTCGGAATGGATGCTTTTTTTGACGAAATCTATTCTGTCGGTAAAGTAAATATTTAATAAAAGATTTAGTGCGATTATGTGCTCAAGAAATACTTATTAAAGAGATTAATGTATTTCTACAGGACGAAAATAATCATTCCACACAATTACATAAATTCATACGGCTTTGTTGAGCTCTTCCATATGTAGAAGCCTCTCATTAAGATAATAAAGATTTGAAAATCAAATGTGATGATGTTTCCATTGCAAATTTATTGTATGGACTAACCCATTTACCGATAGCTGAATACATATATATATATATATATATATATATATATATATATATATATATATATATATATTAACGGTTATCATCCCAACAATTAAAACCTATAATTAAGAACCATCGTAAGCGTTAAACAGAAATTCGCTTAAATTTTACATTTACACTAATTCAAAAAGATGTGTCTACAAGCTTGAATGGGCAGAAATAGCTCATTTTAATATTCCTTATGATACGAGGGAGCGTTTTTATATTCGCGGAATGAGCGGGTTGTAGAGGGGTGAGTAGGCGCATTGGGGGCGTGGCCTGTGCAGCGACTCATGATTAGTATAAATACGAAGTTTCATTGTTATTAGGCAGTTAGTCTTTGAGCTATCGTCAACCAAGTAACATAATCAGGAGTGAAAAGTGAAATATGGAAAAAATCGATTATCGTGCCGTTATAAAGTTCCTTACCAGGCAAGGAAAATCAGTCGCGACCATAATGAATGAGATGTCATTGGTTTACGGCGACTCTTGTCCAGGAAAAACCATGGTGTACAAGTGGCATAGTTTATTTAAACAAGGAAGGGAATCCCTTGAAGACCACCCGAGGCTGGGCAGGAGCATTGAGGTGATCACGCCAGCACTTATTCAAAAAGTTGAACAAATTGTACTCGAAGATGCTCGACTAAAGAAGAAACAACTCGCAGAAATGGTTGGAGTATCCGATACAACAATTTTTAAAATCCTACACGATCATCTCGGCATGTCTAAGGTCAGCGCAAGATGGGTGCCGAGAATGCTCACGCTGCCGCAAAAACAACAGCGCGTAGAGTGTTCGCGTGCATTTTTGGACCTCTGTAATGAAGACAAGGATGGTGTATTGAGTGGAATTGTTACTGGAGACGAAACTTGGGTTCATCATTATGAACCTGAGTCCAAACAAGACTCATGCAGTGGCATAAAAAGGGCACAGCACCTCCCAAGAAATTTAAAGTGTCACAATCAGCTGGGAAACTCATGGCAACGGTATTTTGGGACTTGGAAGGAATATTGTTGATTGATTATAAAGATAAAGGTGTTTCTATAACCGGAGAATATTACGCTTTAATATTAGAGCGACTAAAAGAAGCCATTAAAGAGAAAAGACGGGGAAAATTGACAAAAGGTGTTCTGCTTTTGCACGACAACGCGCCTGTCCACAAGAGCCGCGTTGCGTTAGCTGCCCTGCATAAGGTGGGCTTCGAAATTGTGAATCACCCACCCTACAGCCCAGACCTGGCCCCGAGTGATTATTACCTGTTTCCGAAAATGAAAAAAGAGCTGCGGGGTAAAAAATTTACTGCCGATGATGAAGTCAAGGAGGCAGTTTCGGCGTATTTTGCAGATAAAGAGAAATAATTTTTTTATGAGGGTATAAATAAATCAATTGAAAGATGTGAAAAATGTATCCGTCTTGCAGGTGAATATATTGAAAAAGAAAAATAATTTGGTTTTTTTATTTCCACCCCTTGTCCCCCATTCCGCGAATATAAAAACGCTCCCTCGTACCTATCAATTCATCATTTCCGATTTTTAAAGTTAAAAAATATCCAGAAATATTGAATTGCGACTTTTATTACATTCAGGTGAATGGGTTGTGGTCCCGAGACACAATGAAATTATTCAGGTTTTCCCAAATATTCCTCAACCGTTTTTCTATGAGGCTCGATAATTAATTTGATTCGAAATGAAAGACAATCCGAGTTTTGTAACTTATTCCACTTTCGACATAATCCCATAGAAGTTCAACTCACTTGCTTACAGCGTTTCTCTAGATTTTCGATTCCTTTCCTGAAAACTGGTTTTCTTCACAGCTTTCAAGATCGTCGTTTACCGGCTGAACAGCTTCAAATTTTTGTCCAGACAGAATAGTATTGATGGGATAATATATTCATCCAATTTGGCTCTCTCAGACTTCCATCTGTTCCTGAAAAATAGACCGAAGTCTGAGTGTGATTTCGATTCTGCAAACGTACCTTCAATTTTGCGTAAGATTTCTTCATGTTCATTTTATTATGGAAGATGAAATGTACTCTGTCAATGCCTATCGCTTCTGCTAACCTACTTTCACTTGCCCGTCGACAAAAACAATGTCGCGGACTACGTCAAAGTTTTCCTGCATCAACACAATATGGTGCTTATCCTGTTCCACCTCACGGTCTTATAGGAAGGGCATAGGATGCGTCTTTTCCTTTTTGAATCATACCATGAATTCAAACTATCAATTCCTACTTTTACTTGAAAAGCTTGTGTACAGGCAGTTGTGAAACATTGACGTAGTGTCGCAACGACTTGTAACTATAGAGCCAAGAAATCTTTACTACTACACCCTCTTAGCTACCTCACGAGCCATTTTGGCCAGATTTGGTATGTTGGTTTGACTTGAAAATATTTTTAAATACATACATCTATGAAATGTTAAAGTTTCTGTAGGTTTCCGTTTCCAAATTTACAAGTTTTGCCCAGGGAACCGCAGAGGAATGCACATCTTATGTCTTCTCTGTATAGATATTCAAACGACCAGAATACCAAATTTGTGAATAAATACTACTATTCGATTCTGCATATGCCTATTGACCTAGAGTACATCTTTTTAAGCTTTCATATAACCTTGATCCTGTTCCACCAGCTTTTACATTTTAACATTTCCAGATCACTTAATCGATCGGATGCCCAGCTGGATATCAGATTTTTCTTACCAATGTTGATTCTCATAACTAACTTTGTGTTGTAGCTTCAGATTCTCTCCAGAGTTTCATTTTTCTTGTAATTTAGACAAGCGATGGGTTATCATGAAGCACAGTTCTTGTTTTTCCTGTAACAGTTTTGTGTTTGTGTATTTATATCTATTCTTAATGAAAATGTACGAATTTTTCTTAAAATTTATTTTACTTTTTCCTGAACAAAAAAAAATTGATGGAGTCTGTGGATGATACTGTGCGTTTTGGCTTTCGACAGTACATATCGTGTACGGAATTTGTGTATTCTGTATATGTATTTCGATAACTAAGTTGTCATCATCAGTACATAATTTGCGGTAATTTGTTTCGTTGCGGGTTTTTGCCTTACTTTTCCAGGCGCGACACTGTTTAATTATCTGCTGATGATGATAACTTAGTTGTCGAAATACATGTACAGAATATGAAAATTAATGTGGAAAGGGGTTATATATACATAGATCAACCTTAAGTGGTTAAATATAATATGGAAAACAAAAATTTTATTATCAGGAATAATTGTGAAAAATCATCGAAAATATTTAGACTTTTCACTCGCACTTTATTTGAATCATCCCGTATATATTGCAATACAAAACAAACGAACATAATTTCGCCCCGCTAAACAATTTTACACGATAATGTCGCGTCAGTTTCTTTACATAAGTCGCTTAGTTATTGCCGCTTGAAAGTGTGAAATATACTGTATCAACTTGCGAAAGATATTATCGACCACGCCGTTCCTAAAGATATGATATTTTAACATGCATTCACTTTATCATTTGCCCTGTTTCACCCCTCCCCCCTTCCCTAGTTACGCGAAGCCACCTCGCCGACGTGTAATTTGCATTCGGCGTGCGAACGAAGCCAACTAGAATTCGAAAATTGTCACAGAAAAGTTCTAAAACGATTATTTTGTACCGCCGCACAGGCCGTGTGTTTAAATCTGTGTAGAGAAGTTGGATGCATCTAGTTTGATTGATATGCGTTGTACTCTAGCGGGAGAGCTCGGAACTTTCAACAAGTATTAGTTTCAACGATTTGTCGATAGAGTGCGACTTAGATAAGTTCCCGTGAGGCTTTTGTTACCGAAACTGTAACAAGCTTGAATTAAATGCATTTCGGAATTGAGAAGTTTTGTTATAGACATAAATACGTTCGGTTACCGTTTTCGAATTGCGAAAAAAATTCGAAAGTTAGGAAAATTTTTATTAAGAAAATTTATTTCAGAATATTTAGCAAATGTTTTAGAGAGAGATTTTGAAAATTTTAGAATACATATATTAAAATATCATATTTGCAATATTTAAATTACATTAATTGGTTTTACGTATGTCGAAACTTAATCTTATGCAATGTTTATCATACTAATTCTCTTCATAATTAACACTTACAGACATTAATTCTCATTTCCATTTCATTGATCTGTTACCAGTTTAATAATAACATAATATCAATCACAAAAACAAAATTATGTTGTAATATTTATTATGGCATTAGGAACTTAATACCTGTTTTATACTCCGCCACTCTAATGAGCATTTATTATGCCCTTTTTATGCCAAATTGCAGTATGGCATCGTGCTATAAGGCCGTAGCAGCGATATAAATAGTATATTTATAGCACAAAAACGAATGATTAGATTGATTCTTGGCCTTAATTTTAATCAAAGTTGTAGAACTATGTTAAAAGGAATCATTCTATTATTAATAACACCCTATCTACTACATATGTTTCATGGATTGACCGATCATCAGGCAGATTTTGTGTTATTAATGAGCGATTCCTTGATAGCGTTCATCATATCATTTCGATACAGATCGAACTATATTTAGGAAAAATAATATCCTGACTGTGCATGGTGCTTATATCCATGAATGTGAAATGTTTCTCATAAAAAACAAACAATATTTTCAAAATTCCGAAATTACACATCGGTATAACACACGTTCAAGCAATACAAATTATTCGTATCCCATCCACAGACTCACTCTCACAGAAAAGGGCCTGCATTACTCTAGTTTGCAAGTATACAATAAACTTCAAATATTTATTAAATCCACATAGCCTATTAGTTTCCTAAAGCATAGATTACCAGTCGATTGGCCGCCTCGTTCGTGCGATTTAACGCCTCTAGACTTTTTCCTTTGGGGCTACGTCAAGTCGTTGGTCTATGCCAACAAGCCGACAACGTTGGAAGAGCTCAGAGCCAACATTGAACGCGCAATAGAAGCCGTTTCGGCCGAATTGTGTGGCCGAGTAATCGAAAATTGGGTCCAACGAATCGACCGCTGCAAACGTGCCCGCGGTGGCCATATGAACGAACTCGAGTTCCATTAATAAAGTTTTTGAAATATCTCAAATAGTCTGCATTTTATTTTGAAAAAAAGTTGTCAAGTCCTTATTGGAAAACCCTTTACAACAAATATTATTATTATTATTATAGTGGGGGTCCGACGACACGATTGCCACAGCTTAAGGATGCGATACTGAAGCAATTTCAAGTTAAAATGTTTAAAGAACATATGCCCAAAACTCTATTGCAGCTGAGCTATAAGCATTTGAGGTATTAAATAACTTTACAAGTGCAGATATTATGTACCTTTGTTGATTTCCTTGCTGTAAAAAAGCCTTTTTGACTGGAAACGGTATCAATAACGCCAGGAATTCACATTGTCGGGCATTAAGTTACATTTTTACGCCGTGTTCCGGGTTTTACTGGGATATCTGAATTACTCCTTATTCCTAGACAATATTTAGTGTCCGAAGAGCCAACAGACGTAACGCAGTCCGCCTGAGAATATGGAGAACTTTACTCAATTTATGTTGGTACCCATACCATATTTTACCTGTACAAGCTTTAAAACCTGGCGACTACATATGTTAACAAATCGACTGTTAATGATATCATTCGGCGACATCAACGCACGGGCAGTTTAAGATATCCGACGTGTTCAGGTTGTAAGCGAATAACATCTTACGCCGGCGATGAGCGTGTAAAATTGCTGGGTCAACGAAATAAGAGACTGACAACATCCGAAATCGCTGTAGAAATGAATTGCGACCGTTCAAGAAAAAATTCTGTTACTACGGCGAAAAGAAAATTAAAACCTTTAAATTTTCAGGGTCGCATTACTGTAAGAAAACTCTTGCTTCAACAGAGAAACAGGCAAAAACGACAACAATGGGCGGAAACATGCAGAGATTGGGCACTGGATGATTGGAAAAGGGTCTTATGGATTGACGAATGAAAGTTTGAAGTGCTTGGACAATCAAGGCCTGCTTTTGTAAGAAGAGAGACTGGTCAAAGAATACTGCGGAATTGTATAGTGCCAACCGTCAAACAAGGAAGAAGTTCTGTGCTTGTTTGGAGTTGTTTTTGCTACGTCGGCACAGGAGACTTGAAGCGAATCGAGGGTATTTTGCGCAAGGAGGGTTAGAAATATTGCAAGAAAATGCAATACCATACAGGACTACGTTTAAATAGCGACAATTTTGTGTTTATTTTATGCAGGACAACGAACCCAAACACTCAGCATTATGTCAGAATTTCTTAAATAGCGAATAAAACAATAATATCTTACAAATAATGACATGGCTACAACAAAACCCCAACCTAAACCCCATAGAATTGTTATGGGATGAATTGGACAGGAGGTTCCAAAAAGTGTGTCCTACCTCAACAAACCACTTGTGGAACATATTGCAAGAAAAATGGAATAGTATACTGAATAGAGCCCTTGAAAAGCTCGTGAAACGGATGCCTCAAATTGTTGCGCAAAAGTGGATTTCTGCGATGAGCGGAATGTTTAAGATATCTTTGTTTATTTAACGTTAAAATTACTTTAATTCTTATTATTATACTTTATAAACATCTGTAAACAATAATGCAATAAAAATTTTAAGTTTTGACATAAATTAGTTCAACTGTTTTCCCTTTTTTTAAAAATATTCGAATGTCCTAACTAACATGGACGATAGTGTATAACAATCAGGTACTCCTTCATCAACTTGTCATCCGACCCGATACATTTTCCATCCGTTGCTTCTTGTTTATCTGCCGAAAATTCCATAACGCGAATGGGTCACATCCGAAGGAGAGTACTACAAGATAAAAGGGGAAGTTATTTGGGCTCCCGTCCGTGCTTTTGGTGCGATGTCGGCGGTAGAAGCGACGGCGGGTGACGAGTTCAGTAATTATGTTCAGTGTGCCGAATGATTCTGTAATCACGGTTCTCGTTGAGGAATCTCGACCCTAAAGTGAATGCCTCGTGAACCCCTTCCCTATAATCGGTGAGAAATAATGAAATTCTTAGACGCAATCACTGCCGTTGCAATTTAAAAGTCTCAGATGCATTTAATCCGTCCAACCAAGTTCCTCCTTCCTCGGTAGAGCCGTGATGGACAACTATGAACTCCGAATTGTATTTTGAATTCCCTTTCAAGTATTGTAATTTAAAGTTTTCTTTTAGAGACGATGAGGATAATAAAGAACTGAACTGTTGGAAACGCTATTCTGAACTTTAGAATTTATGTTTTTTTTTTACAGAAAACTTACGCAAAGATAGCCTTTTATTAAAGTTTTCGATTTTTACCGCACCTTATATTGTTTTCAGAAACAATGAATGGTATATTACTGATTTAAAGCCGTTCAGATTCTAATTTTCAAATGAATTTGAAACTATCGTCTGATATTTTCCTCTTTGTTGCATCCATACACTTAAAATATGGTGTCGTAAATTGAAACGGAAGAAATATAATGTCACGTCAATGGCTTGTCAAATATACATATACCAATATAGGAGCATGTCGGTAACTTTAAAATTGTCATCAATTTTCGTAGATTTTTTAGTTGTTAATACAGTTTGACGACATTAATTTATTAATTTTGCAAACACATTACACTATATTTTCAGGTTGATCTTCAACTTGTTCTAGTAATTACTACAACTAGCTAGCTCTTTACTATGCAAAATATTAGTACCTTTCTGTGTCTTAGTTGTAAGTTTAATTATGGAATTATTGGAAGACGCGCGATCATTAATAAAAATGGGAAAAAGTGGAGGTTCAAAATTGCAACCTTGAGGCAGGGTAGATGTTAAAATAATTTAATAGTAGTAAAAGTAATTTTAAAATACATAATTTATTTCTTCCACAAGGTCAAAGAAGGCACATTGTCATCAAGAATAAAACTATGTTTACATAATGGTCATATTCTGACTCTTTTGTTTTAATATTATCAGAACTTCTTTACAATAACACCAATTCACCGTTGACATTTCTGTAACTCCTTTCAAATTATGATCTCTATGTCAACAAATTCATTGGATACAGATTTGGAACGAATTTGGTTTTATTTTGACATTTTGTAATTATGGAAAATTTCTTTTAGTGCATTTATTAGTGTTTTGTTTCAAGAATATACTAGAAGATCTAGATTTACTTTAAAATTTTTACGTTTAGGAAAAGGTTCGGGTCTGATTCGATTTTATACGGAATGGCGAATTTGCTTTTCCTAGAAAAAAATTACTACACTGCATAAGCTGAGTTACTTTGGCCTTCTTCCTTCATCTTTGGACTAGGATTGCAGTCCATTATGTTTTTCTACAATGATTTTTCTTGGTATAAATTTTGTTCCCAGCTCAGGTGTACCGCAAAACCTAAATCTTAATCCTCTATTATTTAATACATTTCTTACTATTGGGTGAAAGTAAAATTATAATCAATTGCAAAATGCTGTAATGAAATAAATTCGATAATAAGCTGCGAATTAAAACACCACGCTAAAAATACGAAATTTACATGGGACACTACACGTGTGGAGTTAAGGTAAAAACTTCACTCACAAACGTGCACGTGTTTTGCTATTAAAAGTTGTCATAAAAGAAAACCTTTTTTAAAAGATTAGACCTTTTAAAGGAATCGGTGGGACGAAGAGTAAGTGCGTTGGTCAATTTGAAATGAACCAATCTAATTTCAAATCGTTCTAAGTGTGTTTCCTTAAAAAGCGATGAAGAGTTTCTGTTTTACGCTGTAAATACGTGACGAAACAAAAGGATTTTTCGTTCGAATATTTGTTATTTTCAAATATTGATTTCCGATGATAATTTTGAGTTTAAATCGTATTTAAATTCAATAAAATAATTTCAAAACGTGACAGAAAGATTATTAGATATGCGAGGCGTAACAAACGAAACAAAACAATAAAAAGCGATATGTTTAATGAGGAAGAGAAGACAACAGCATGAATAAATAATCTTTCTGAACTGAGGAAGAAGGGTGTATGCTCATGGAAATGTAGGAAGTAAATAGAAAACGACGACAACATCCAGAAAATTTACCTACAGTGGACAGTAACAATCAAAGCCTAGGCAATTGCGAATACAGTCTGGTTATTTATTTAACAACTTCCATAGCGTTAATAAATAAAATAAATTATAGTAACTTAATGATATACACAATACAGTTTCATGTATAATAAACATAATTCTATTTCATAGCATTCAATTCAATGAAAACTTTTAGCCAAGCAGTGCAAACTAATTAGAATGACTTGCGATTGTGCAAACTGATTCAAAGAGCTAGAAAATTAATTAAAATTCTCCCTCTGCCAAATTCAAAGACTAATTAAATATAGAAAATATCTCGTTTAGCAATAATCATATTTATTTAATTTCAAAAACCTCATTCGTCCGTCTTTTTCGCCCGTCCTCTGGATCCCGTCTAATTTCGGAGATAATAATAGTAAAATTAAACGCTGGATGCTTTAATTGAGGTTTGCGGAGTTTAAATTAAAATGTAGATTCGGCAGGAAGGAATTTAACTGAATGGGCCACATCGAGAGAATATTCTGATACTCAGCTGTCGCTGCCGCCGCTTTCTTGGTCGAATCTTCTGCGCTTCTTCTGAATATATCAGGCAATAAAATCATTTCCAGCAGTTAGCCAGGGGTCGTTCGCGGAGGGCGCGATTTGTCGTTTTAATTACGTAATCCGCTAGATGTCGCTGTAGTCAATGAAAAGGTTAAAGAATAATTATTAAAGTTTTGATCGTAACCTTTGATCGTTACCTTCGTTTACTAGAAATCATTAGAAGTTTATTATTGCAATTCCCATATGCACTTATTAGTAATTATGCTTCCTTTACCAGAGTAGTTGTTCAAAGCTTGTGATAATCTAATAAACTATATTAAAATATTCCTTTCATGTACGTTTTCATGTATTCCCTGAAAGATTCGTAAACGTCAGAGATAGTGTCAAATGGAATCCAGATATATGAGGGTGGTCCCATAAGTACCTGGCCTAACCTAGAGATGGCGATAGTTGTTTGAAAAATATCACTGTATTAGAAAGTAGACAATCTGTAAAGCATATGCTTCAAGTTTGAAGACGGCAGGTTGTTTAGTATTTGTTCGGCAGCCATCAATAGTGAACGTTTTCAGTGAATTTGTAAAAATGTAGAAAATTGGTCATCGTTATGTGATACAATACTTTTATTTGAAAGGCCTCGGCCCAACCGATATAAGAGCTGAACTGGATTCTATTCTGGGTGAGTCTGCTCCTTCGTTTACAATAGTGAAATATTGGGTAGCAGAGTTTAAACGAGGTCGTACGAGCTACCAAGACGAGCATCGCAATGGTCGACCAAATGAGGTGACGACTCCAGAAATGGTGAAGAAAATCCACAAAGCGGTACTGGATGGTCGTCGACTGAAAATCATTTCAAAAAGCCCAGTACATTGCATATTATCTGAAAGTTCGGACATGAGAAATCTGTGTGCAAGATGGGTGCCGCGTTTGCTCACACTCGAGCAAAAACAGTGTCGCGAAGATATTTCAGTTGAGTGTTTAGCGAAGTTTCACAGCAACAAAGCAGAATTTTTACGCCGTTTCATAACTATGGATGAAACATGGGTCCATCACTTCACACCCGAGACAAAAGAACAATCAAAGCAATGGACTCAAAAGGGAGAACTGGTTCCAAAGAAGGCGAAGACCATTTCGTCTGCAGGCAAGGTCATGGCATCGGTTTTTTGAGATGCGCGTGGAATAATTTGAATGAGCTTATATTCCCAAACGAGCAGTAATAATTTTCAAACTAAGTACAAGGAATAAAACATTTAGTAAATATTTAATAATTATCAATTTAACTGAACTTACGCCCGCTAATAAAAATATACTTAGAAAGTAAACAAATAGACAACCATAGCTAAATAATAGATACGTATTGACGAATAACATTTATCCGCAGATGAGACCATCTTTTATTAAAGACTATAGTTTTTATAAAACGTAAAAAAACAGAACTAAGAAGGGAAACTAAAACACGAACAATCTTGAAAATTGAACAACCTATATATAATATAGATAGTTCTTATGACGACTCCATAGTTTTTCTGTCTAAATTAGACTAGCCGAAAAGATAATAATAGAAACGAATATAGAGGATCACCAAAAGAAATGTTTCAGACACTCAAAATGTATTTACACCTAGCAGCAAAGGGAGCTCTAGGTGAAAAGAATATAGGAAAAAAGATTGGAAGACGTAAATCAGAAGAAGGAACTGTACAATAAATGGCTAGCTGCAGATGACCAAGGATACAAACAAATATATAGGAGTAAAAATTGATTGCAGGCCTGTATTATTTATCTATGGACGTTCGGTACTTGACTTGGTTTTTGTATTTTGGTTTTCTTATAAAATATTAATATTTTTATAATTATGAAATTCATATTTTTCAAGTTATTTTGTATTTAATATATTTGTTATCATTGCTGCTTGCATCGCCTCCAACTTTTTACACCGTGAATAAAGTTAAACTAAATACAAATAGATAGCAAGCCAACATAAAAGTGCATTTCAAAGGAAAGATCTTTCGGTTAAACATCCACCTTATCTTCGTCCTTTTATACGTCCAAATAAGAACCAGACGAATATTTTATTACTTTATGCAATCTAAAATTCTATTAAATGACGAAGTCATAAAGTTTATGTTTTGAAAACCCGAATCGGGTCGGTTTTTGAAGAAAACGTAAAGCGAAGATACTATGAATAAGGAAAATCTAATACACTGCTCTACAATTGTCGTTGACTTAATGCCCGGGGAAAATAAAGTTCCAAGGCGTCCACATACAGTGAATACTTTGTATGGAAAAGTTTCGTCGGTTTGTGTTACGTCAGTTGTTAGTAAGAGGAATACGTTTTTCTATTGTTTCAGGAAATATGAGAATTTTATGAAAGATGCTAGCTCATTCAAATGTTATTTGAGTTTTCAAAATTTCGAAAATAAGCGATTTTTAATATCTGTTATAGATAAATTTTAAATGGTGTGGTTGATTAAATTAATGAATTAATGTTAATATAACCCCTTTCCACAATAATTTTCGTATTTGTATACGTATTTCGACAACTAAGTTGCCATCATCAGCAGTTAATTAAATACAGAGTTGCGCCTAAAACAACGGCAAAAGTCCGTACTAGATTTACACCATCTAAAACCAAACATACACAGTGCGTCCTTTTTTTTGCTAATCATGACAACTTAGTTGTCGAAATACGTATACAGAATATGAAAATTATTATGGAAAGGGGTTATATTAACCTTAAATGATTAATATCTATTATAAGTTATTATCGAAAAACAGAAAGGAAATAGAGCGGTATTCTGGCGACTTTGACGCTGATGATTATAAAACTGGTATAGCAGTACTTTAGCCTACTGGTCCAAGTGTGTTAGTATTGAGGGGAGATGTGTTGAAACATACCAAAATCGTTACGGTAATTCGAATGTTCATTTTAAGGTCTAGCTTCGGCCAAATGACCATATTTTCACTTGCCAAAATAATTTTTTTTTCATATATTTTTAATCATTTATTGTCGATAAAGTTGCTGACTGAGACGCATATATTCTAGAATACCACCACTCTTCAGTCAGTCTGACTCTATCGACAACAATGAATGGAACGATCAATATACAATCAAATGACATAAAAACCAACAAAAGATACTGTACACTCTTTTATGGATAGAACATAGTGGTCGATCGAACGATGCAATTAGACAGCCAAGCCATCAACATACGTGACTGAATTTTCGAATTGTACCACCGCAATTTATAAAACCTCAATATAAATGAAATTAATTATTTGTTTTCGGTTAGAAGACATTATACCGTTCGGTTGACCATCTTGCTGTTCGATCCGTAAGAGGGTTTACAATGCCTTTCACTGATTTTTATGTCATTTGATTGCATGTCCTGCGTTCCATTCCTCGTTGTCGATAGAGTTAGACCGGCTGAAGAATGGTGGTATTCCACGAAACGTGCGTCTCGGTCAGTAACTCTATCGACAACAAATGATAAATTCCATTTATTTAACGGTCTTTTAAATCGCGCTGGCACAAGTCGAAAATTGAGTCACGTTTGTTAGTGGTTTGGCCATCTAATATGGATAGAAAATATTACATCGTCCGGTCGACTAGCTTGCTGTTCGATCCGTAACAGAGTGTACAGTCTTTCACTGATTTTCATATATTTTACTCAGTTAATAGTCAAGGAAATTTCAAATTTAGTGGAAATATTTTTTTAACTCTCAAAAGAGAATTAATTTACTAGTAAGAGTTTAAAGAAACAACAAAAGTAATATTCTAATTTATTAAATGCCCCAAAATGTGCACTCTGCATACTTGTCTGCACGCCAAGGCACATTGCAAAACTGAAGTAGTGGTTAATCTTACTTCTCTGGGATTTTTTTACAACATTAAATCCTAGACTACTTCTACATGTAACTCGTCAACAATCGCGGTCTGTCTTTGATAGGCGATGCCGTTTATTCACTCCCTAAGAATTGTCTTCATTAAGACGCACTGACAAAACTTTGTATAAGATTAAGCGACATGAATACTTTTACTAATGTCCAAGAATTTAATTTACACGATAGTTCTCTCATTACTTTGAATTATAGATTCGATAATACGTGCCAGATGCATAGAATTGCCGAATAAAGTCAGATTACCTAATGAGCTCTGATTTGAACGAAAATTGTTGTAATTATTGCTTTATTGTTTTCATTTATTTATTTTATATTTTGTATGTGTGTCTTCATCTTGTTTGAAGACATTTTAAGTCGCCCTGTTCAGAAAGGAAATCCTAA
The DNA here is from genome assembly GCA_031893035.1 of Dermolepida albohirtum. NCBI lineage: Eukaryota > Metazoa > Arthropoda > Insecta > Coleoptera > Scarabaeidae > Dermolepida > Dermolepida albohirtum. The sequence continues at coordinate 134,377 of JAVIWB010000505.1, read as the reverse complement.
AATAAATAGAAATAATATTCGTATTACAAACAATTCTTTAAATAAAATTACCTCAGCCAATATCGGATATTTTTGTATTGACAAAATTAGTAATTCTCCTGTGTATAACCACTATTTAAAATGTTAAATTCATTTCGAAATTTAAGCAAAATACTTAACCTAACATCTCCAAACTAAAGGTTTTCGGTAAATAAAAAAAAAAAACCTATCGAGTCGTTGAAAAACAGCACGAATCCAAACTTGGATGTAACAGATAGCGCACAACAAGTATCTTTTCGTTATTTTGCAAATTTAAAGGTCTTTCTCTGGAGACCCCGACCAGTGAGTAAAATCCTTTAATGGCTAATCTTTTATAGAAATCTCAAGTAGTTCTTTTCAGCCAATATAACCATTGGAAGAATGGGGTCCGCACGATATTATCTTATTCAAATCCCCGAGTTCTGCAAACTCTGCGTTTACTTTTCTTACTCGAGATTTCAGATATCTGGCGGGCTTCGGTCGATTTATAAGCCTACTTGAGTGACCATTGAGTTTAACGGACTCCGGTGTCCTTAATCACACGTCTAAATAAATTCTTACTTGTCTGAGCGCGTTCTCTCCTTCTGGGTTGATTAAGAGTCGCTCTTAATTGCTGAATGTCTTTTGGATTTGATTAAGCTATTGTATGTTGATTTAGTTTTATGTAAAATTAAACATTAATGAGGTCAGACGAAGTATGTCTTTCATATTATGTTATATATATATATACGTTACTGATTTGTTTTAACAAGAATTAGATACAAAATAAGAGGACTTAATTACATGACCAGCATTAAAGGCTAATGAAGTAATATGACATAAACAACAAACAAATGCAAAGTACATATATAGTAATGCACCAAACATAAAAATATAAATATTAAAGCATATCTGGTACGTAGACTTCCGCGGTCGTGGTCCTTACTATCTGCTTCTGCGCTTCCGGGCTGGAACCGTGTCACTAGTATAACTGCCGACGTTTCATACTCGTACTGGTGAAACAAAGCGGTCTGTCGGCACTCGTGTTTCTGAGTATGAGCGTTGTACTAGGTTGCTGCGTGTAGCTGGTTCCGCACTTGCCGAGCATAAGCTTGAAACCGGGCACCATATCCAATTTAATTCTACCAAGATCCTACCCCGTACTAACCATTACTATTGTCGCAAAATCCGCGAATCTATAGAGATCTCTAAGCACACCAATAACCTTAACCGTGATGATGGCTACTCCCTACACAACGCCTGGCAATCCTGCATCTCTAAACAACCCAATATATAAACCCGTCCACCATCGACCTACACCAGTTTCAGTGCGACAGACAGTAGCAGTAGTTGAGCCCTGAAGATGTCCCGTACTAGTGGGAACGAAGAAGGCAGTTATACTAGTGTCGCGATTCCAGCCCAGAAGCAGATATTAAAGCATATGTTTATAATTAATTGTAGTTAGTCCTAAATACTTATTTGATAAAAGTAAATGATAAATTTATAGACTCTTATGTAAAATTAAAGGTATTTTTTCATTATGAGAAAAACGAAATAAAGCAATACATACATTGTATGTAATCAGGTAAAATATTATGATTGTACATATAAGATAGGATATGTTTTGTTAACTTGTTCTTGGCATATAGTAAACCTAAAAGAGAATAATTATTTCTCATTCTCTTCTATTATTTATCAGTTTTTTTATTTATTAATCTAAAGTTTGTATTTCCTCAACGTCTTCACGGTAAAAGTTCGAGTGTTTACTTTTATATGATGCTTCTGGAGTTGCTCGTAGAATGGTCCAACAATAATCTTCCATCATATTGACATTCCAACGACCCTGATACCGTTTCTCCATCTCCTTTATATCTTGGTGGAAACGCTCCCCTTGTTTCTCACTTACAGCTAAAAGATTGTCAGGGAAAAAATTTAAATGTGAGTGTAAAAAATGCACCTGCAGTATTAGTCACGCAGATACTCAAAAGTGCACTTTGAGCATTTCTATTAATTAGGTATAGAGGCCAAGGTATTACTATACGCTTACAATGTCTGAAACTTCAATGTGACCCAGTAGAATATATATCAAAATGTGTTTCTTGAAAAGGATGAATATACATACGTTTATCAATAAACTAAGAATGTAAAAGGGAAAATATATTAGATCTATTTACTAACCAACAGATTTAAAATAAAACATTCAAGACCGAAAATCGGAAAAGAAGTATAAATAAGGTCAAGGTGCACAAGATGATATTTTAAATATACGGAAGTGGGGAAAAACCAACTGTAACAAATCAGTTTCTTCAAATTTCTTCGTCAAAATTTTTTCTATTTTGCATTAAAATCCGTGATATAAGCATTGAAATAAACCGTCACAAAGTCTAGTTGAACAGTTTTCGATAGCGAAGTATGTATAAGTTTCAATAAGGTTTAAATTTTCTCTTGGTTCCTCGTATTTTATTTACCTTACGTATAATCTTCTTGTAGATGTTATATCTTTCACACGTCATTGTCCGTAAAGCGTTAATAAACAAGAATAGAAAACACCGACAGCAATAAATCAAAATCGAAGTCACAGATACCGTTATCTCGCTTGATAAAACATCTTATTTATCTATTGTTAGTAGAAGCTAGACAGTTCATAAAAGAGGCATTAGATACATCTGTCCCGACGCAAACTACAATGGCTTCGAATGTGTTGTACCTACAATACAGACGTGTGCCTACTCGTTTTTATATACACACACACATCCATACATACACATATTCATAGTGCTACTACAGAGGTGGTCCTTACACAACATAAAGCATTATCCGGAGTGGCAGAGACCATGTATGACGGTATTGATAAGACGTTTGGGATCCCAGGAGAGGTCACGGTAGAAGCGACAGCCTTTGACCTGCGCGTTTTCCTTTGCCATGTAAATGCTAACTTTGATATATTCCCCGCTTCCTTTCTTTTCTACTCGATCTAGCGTACATACCTTCACATATACATATATGCGCCGCGTATGTATGTATTTATATATATTACTATCAACAGAGGAATATACTTACATATATATGCGTTCTGTACGATGTGTATTGCAGCCTGCATAAAGCCAGATATAACGGATTTATTATTTCAAGTGCAGATATGCGCGGTTTTATTTGATACGGCCAGATAAGTTTACGTCTGATTTATATTCGTGAAGACACGCGGAATCTCTAAAAATAATGATGTAAGGCTTCTTGATTTATAGTTCGTTTTGCTACTTTCAAGTGAGACTATACGCGCAACCTTTCATTTGCAATGTCACAAATCAGTTTAAATTCTGTAACCTTGCGAAACATTTACGAATTTTTAAATAAACAACAAACAATAAGATTTGTACAAATCAGTTTTCGAAATTTTCTACTTCAAACCTTCGATTATAATGATTATATTCAAAGAACTTTCTTTAAATCTAAAATTAAATCAAATTAGCTAAATATAAATGCAATCAGTTTTTACAATCATGGCCATCGACGACCTACTCATATAACTTATCATTCCATGCATTTTATAAACTATATCTTAATTTCTTATTTGTGTTACAAAATGAAATGACAATTAGCAATAAATACATCAGTAATTTAGTCAAATAGCTTTCGTCCGCTTAATAGTCCACTTCTACAACTTGCTGTTTAAATAAAAATTCGAAATAAAATTTTATTAGAACCGGGTATAACTATAAACCTAGAATATTACAAACTTCATAGCCATCGTCGACCTAGTTTGATTGATGTTTCGATTCATATAAATAAATACATAAAGAGTGCTTTTTTTGGAGTCGGAGAACTTTAAATTGGAAATACCGTTTTCTGTGACAGCCGATTTGACAGTTCTCAGTTGTTTTGGAGTTAGTTTGGTTTGGCAATTCATCATACTTTTGCAAATTGTTCAAATTTATTTTAAAAAACATGGTTCAATTCGAGAAACCCATCAGGCATTACGTGCATTTTATGGTACTCATAATCGTCCATCAGATTAATTCGAGAAACTATGGATCGTTTTTCTCAATACGTTTTACTGTAAATGATAATACGCATCCTGTAAGACGTCGTACAGTGCACACACAACGAGCGATTGATAGTGCGTAACGCAATGTTGATGATGATCCAAATGCGTCCATTCATCATGCTCAACAATCAAACTTGTGTCCATCCACTTTATTGAAAATTTTGCGTAAGGATCTTGGTTTATGTGCTTACAAGATTCAACTTATATAGGAATTGGAGCTACACGATCATCGATCGCGCCATACATTTGGTGGGCCGAAGGGAAAATTGCTATTGATCCGCGATCCGCAATTTCATTTGAAAATTTTGGTCAGTGATGAAGCACACTTTTGGTTAAATGCCTATGTCAGTAAACAGACATGTTAACTGGCCACCTCGTTCGTGCGATTTGACGCCATTAGATTATTTTGTCTGGGTATATGTAAAGTCATATATCTATACCAATAAACCTCAAACAATTTTGCATTTAGAAGCCAACATTCGATGTGTTATTGCTGAAATATAGCTTGATTTACTGCAAAGAGTGTGTGAGAAAATTGGACCTCTAGATTACGCCATATACGCATCAGCCACAGCATCCACATGCCCGATATCATATTCAAACGTTAATGTTCTCAAATATTTTTTCAATAAAACTAATTTCATGGATATTAAAAGCATTTTTTGTGTTTTATTTCAATTTAGTGTTCTCCGCCTCCAAAAATAAAACACCAGTTCAAATGGTCTAATTGCATAGATTTAAATTTTTTAATTGATTTCATTTACTGTATTTTATTAATGCTCATTCAATCTATCGATATGATTTTATATATATTGAGAGAGAAAGAGAGAGTGGGAGACATATATAAAATCGAACAAAATAATTATCCATATATTATGCGCATTACTATATTTACTCAAATACAAATTACTATTATGAACTATAGACATGCTCGGATTATCAATGTTTTGTTTACATGGTGTAAAGACCACGCTACATGAATTCGGCAGACATATTTTCGTGAATATCATAAACATTTTTATGGTACTTTTTCTACATAAGTACGTGTGATTTTAATTTCTCACCACATTTTCTGTACATGTGAATGTTGTTGGATATTGCATGATTATTTTTATGTAAAATTTTTGTATTAAATTCACAGCTTACGTATCGAGTTCTATTACTCAAATAAGAAGAAAAAAGGTTGATTAAAAATAAGGAAAAAGGCATCCAACTTCGTCATAAGTATGAATTGATTAATAGTATCAAAAGTTTTGGCGAAATTTGTATAAATATCTACACAAAGACGTGAATAGACACGTAATAGTAGATCGTCCATTAATAAATCCGTGCTACTTAAGAAAGAGCAATAATTTAGATTTTGTTCATATAATTTTGTAAATCAAAGATTCAAATACTTGACCCAAATCATTGTTTCTATTTCTTTTGTGATTCATATATGTATTTCCTGGAAGATCAACACATTGTTGGTAGTTATAATATTATAAAATCCCTCCATTTTCTTGTCTCATGTGTTACTACTAATTTCATCTAGATGAATATTACACACACTACGAACATGCATATAAATTAATATTTCCTTGCTTTATAATTAATGTTAAACAACACTATCAAATGTATCGCATTCGATATATATTTTATCTTCTCTTTTGTCTACATGCTGACTCTTTTTTTAACCGTTCATTTAATGCTATGAATAATTCCGAAGCGGTGCATATAAATCAGCTTTTTTTTTTTGGTCGTCGAGGCCTTTAGGCTTATTTCTTGCTCAATTTCACCGGCATCATATTCGGTCCGGTACAAAAATAAGCGGAAACTTCTCTGAGACTGGTTAATCTCCATAAGTACAGAACGTCTATGGAAAAGGTTTCAGTTATATGTTGCAGAATAAAGTATATGAATAAATCATTTTTTAAAGTGGAGAAGATTATGTATATGAAAAATTAATAATCGCCGGAGATTATTTTGTATACTTTATTCATTGTAATGCTTCCAACATGCTCCAGTACTAACTGTAATATGTATATAGTATATATAGAGATACAAATTTACTCTACCCAAATAATTTTTAAAACAAACGTATTTCAAATGCTGCCTTAAAGTATCAGGTTCCTACATATGAAATGTTCGATTTTGTAAGGAATAAAAAAAAGTTTAAATTTAAAAAAATATAAATATTTATTCTGCAAAATAGTCTCCATTTACATCAATAGTTTGTTGCCAACGGCCTGGAAGCTGAAAAATTCCCTTTGAAAAGAAATCTAGGTTTTGACGGCTCACATATTGCTCAAACACTGCTATTACAGGCTCCCGGGCAGAGTAGTCCCTATTTTTTAAGTGATTGTCTAAACTTCGGAAAAAATGAAAATCAGATGGCGAAAGGTCAGGTGAATAAGGTGGGTGAGGGAGAATTTCGTAACCAAATTCCGAAAGTTTTTGGATTGTCTGTCGTGCAACATGAGGTCTTGCATTATCATGAAGAAGTATGGGTCCATGTCTATTGACTAGTGAGGGCTGCAAGCGGCTCAATTTTCCATGCATAGTTTCCAGTTCGGCACAATAGGACGCTGCCGTGATGGTTTCACCAGATTGCAAAAATGAATAGTGAATAATACCCTTACTGGTCCACCATACAGTCACCATAATCTTTCGCGGGTGAAGTGATGCTCGTGCATGCTGTCTTGGTGCTACACCTCGATCTAACCATTGTCCTGACCGTCTCCGATTATTATAAAGTATCCACTTTTCGTCACACGCTACCACTCGATGAAGAAACGGTTCAATTTTCTGTCGATTAGCCAAAGAGGTAGCCACCTCTAATCGACGGAGTTTATTGGCTTCCGTTAATTGGTGCGGCACCCATCGATCGAGTTTCTTCACTTTGCCAATCGAAGAAAGATGACGACTAATGGTGGCAATGGACACTTGAAATGTTTCTGCAAGGCTACGCACTGTTGTCGACGGATTACTTTCAACTTCTACACGCAGCTCGTCGTCATTAATGGTGCTACGCGCATATACGCGAGGCTCATTTTAAAAATCAAAATTTCCCTCGCTGAATTTTTTAAACCATGTGCGTTCATTACACGTTGTTTCACCGAACGTCTGATTAATTTCTCTTTCCAAGAAATGGAACAGGTACACACTTTAAAATAAATACCCTTTTCTACAAATACAATAATAATTTTCACCAAAAACTTACACGTCTTCACACAGGTGCGATTCAGTTCAGACTGAAGGAAAAAACGGACATTACATTTGTAACAACCTGATAAGAGAGTGTGTGCACAAGTCATGACAGCGTTAATATAGTTGTTAAGTTGTTTGTAGAACAATTTTCATGCTTAAATAGCAGGTATAGGTAGAGATATCTGTAGGACGATCATAGTGTCTATTATATTGCAAGCTTTTGCTATCTAATCTGGACCTCATGTTTCGTTAAACTACGTTTTTGAGTTAATTTTTTTTTTAATTACGCTTTAAAACTTTGAGAGCGGTCTTTTTTAATGGATGGCGCAAAATAAGTGATTTTGAAATGAATGGCAAAGTTTGGAAGTAGAAATTTGTCAGCTATAGTTTACATAATCTACGACTTGTCGACTTGTCGACAACGCGTATACGCCGTCAGAACGTTTTATCAAAAGGATAACTGTGACCAGCATCCGTGCTTTTCATGTTCATTTCTTAATTCATCGCAATCAGTTGGCGATTTAAGACTACACAATAAAAACGTTGGTTGAGAATTTTGAAGAGACTTCGTCAACGACAAAGAAGAGTCCGGAAGATGTAAATTAATGCGAAATCCCGAAAACATGGAGCGTATAAGAGTTGCGATTGGAAAAAGTCTGTGTCGTTCGACTCATCGGTACAACAGCACAGTGTAAATTTCCAAAAGAGCAGTAAAACGAATTTTATGCAATGATTTTCATCATCATTCGTACAAAATTCAAAACTTACAAGGTCTCAACGAAGCTGAAACCAAAGGGTCACCAAAGACGTTTCTATGAAGCGTTTTTAGATTTGCTCGTTCAAACTGAAAACATCGTACACAACTTACAGACGAGTAACGAGGTTTATTGTCATTTGTCCATTCATGTTCCTGCACACAATACCGTATGCGTTCAGAGTGCTACCACCGGTGTAATTGCGGAACATTTAACTACTCTGTGGATAACTTTTGGCAGTCTGTGTGTAGATAAACCACCCGAAGAATTCTAGGTTTCTTTAATAGTGTATAGTAATGTATAGACGTATAATTAAGCTCTTACGATGGGAAATTAATGAAAATTAGTATTTTATGCTAGCCATCGTTGCTAAACGGCTGTCTTATCAATTAGTTCATCAGACAGTACAGTTATGAAATCGTATATTTATATATAATTATTCATTAAATTTCTTAAATTTCCTAACATATTTTAATTTGGACTGCTTCGTTTTTTGCCTTTAATTACCATACTAAAAGTTTCAAACTTTAACAGCTTATAAATCAGGTAGTCAACAAATACGGAAGTTGCTCTAAAAGTATTGCAGTTCAACTACTTCCTGTAAGGTGGCGTTGTCGGAAATGTTTTTGTCGCATTCTAAGATTTTTTAGTCCGAATAGCATTTACAGATGGCTAGCATATGTTGTTGTCTATCTTTAGTATTTTAATATTTTTTTAAATAATGTGGGTTTTGCAAAGGCCAAGCAAAATCAGTGTTCAGCATCGTTATAGGTGATCAAAATTGGATTTATTGTTACGAGCTAAAAGCAAGCGACAATCGGCACAATGGGTCTTCAAAGTCGAGGAGAAATCCACAAAAGTGAGACGTCGACGAATTTCTGGCAAGAAAATGGTGGCTTCTTTTTTCTGACGCAACGGTCATCTTGCTTATATTCCGTTAGACAATTGTTACATAGTCAATGCTGAATAGTATACAACCATGTGTTTATCAACTGTGTTTCAAAAAGTACCCAAGAAACGACCAAGAGAATCATTCTGCGTCAAGACAATACACTATCATACAACGCATCTCAAACATCAAAGTTTTTAATCGCTCCACGAATGGAATTGATGACTCATCCCCTTTATAGTCCCGACATGGCATCTTGACTTCTTTTCATCCTTATGCATAAAGAAAAAATGCTCGAATTGAAACTTCATACCCCGAAAACGACTGTGAAAGCCTACGAAAACTTAGTATCTGATTTTACTGAAAAACAATGGGCTCGATGTTTTGAGAACTGGTTCCACCGAATTACAGAAGGGCATAGATCATAAAAGCGAATATTTTGAAAAACAATAAAAATAAATTGATAAAAATAATTGATTTTTTTCTGTATCATCCGCAAAAATTTTCAAAACAACCTACATATGTCTTTTCTGGCTTGAGAATCGATGAGATGAATTTTCGTTTTTACATACTTTAAGAGTTATCTTTCTCAGTCCAGTGTATGTTATATGTACGGCTATAAAATTTTACTAGTAGAAAAACCGCAACACTTGACATAGTCCCGGCTGTGGTAGATCACTGGCTTATCAAGCCGGGGTCTCGGGTAGATTTTTCATGGTTTCCCTTTCCCGTTTAGACGAATGGTGACAGACAGAGATCTTAAATGGCACCACGAGCACGACTATAACAGTAACTCATGCTCTGCGAAAGCCCCTATATTTAGCATGGATTATTAATATTTTTAGCACTCTAACTATATTCAGAATATAATGATAATAAGCTCGTGGATTTACATTTGTCATTAGTGGTCCTGTCTTTGCTTTTATGTTGAAAAGCAATTTGACATTTTCAAAACTTTTCATCATATGTACTTCGTGGCCTGGATGAACAGATGGTAGTGCATTTCCTCTGTGAAAATGCTCCAGTCTGTTTAGCCATGCCCCATTTTTCTGTTATCGTGCGGTTTGCTACACGCTAAGCAATAAAGTTCTTTTCCAAGAATGAAATAAGTCTTTTTTTCAATTTCTACATTTTCGCTTTTATATTTAGCTTCAGTAGAAATACATATATATGTATATAACCGGTAAAGTTAATCTATTGTCACGGATTGTATGTATATATTTTTCGTACAGATATTGATCCGAAAGCATGTATCACGCAAATTTAATGATGTCACAGTAAACGTTTAGACCATCACCTGCCCGTTAGTGAGCATTCCGCATTTGTTACTGTCAGCGTCGGAATTCGCCTTGTTTCACGAAACCCACTAAATATAGTGCCACCGCACGTAAAATAAGTATACGAATAATATATACGCGTCCCATTCGAGGTTGAAAATCTCCACATTAAGTTACTCCTACCGGCAAATTTACACAGAATTCGTAATTGTCAAACGTGCAAACAACAACACGATTCGTTACTTCGTTTCGATCCTTTCACTAAATACATCACCCTCAAATTTATTTCGCAGCTGTGATGTCTTAATTCGTTTGAAACAGTTGCTTTAGGTTTTCAATGTGAATAACCCTCGAAGAGTTTTGCAACAAAAATAAGTGATTTATTTCAGGTATCTTTAAGAGCAAACACCAAAAAGAAAATTAGAAAAAGTGGAAGGACTGACCTTAGTCATTCACTGTTACTAATATGCATATTACAAATCGGTTGCTTGTTAACTTTGCGTAAATGCTTAGGACAAATTGTTATAAACTTAATGCATACTTTTAATATTCTTTTATAGAATTAAATCATAAAATTATAAATTTTACTTACTGTATATTATATACGTTTAAACCCTCCTTGTATATACATATATATATATATATATATATATATATATATATAAGGAGTATGTATATATGTACACAATCTGCCGCAGGGAAAACTGAAATTCATTTATTTGATTCAAAGTAGTTGCCTTCGGCTCAATACAACGTTTTATACGGTCGATTAACATGTCTAATGAATTTTAAAGTTCATCTTTAGAGATGTCCTTCAAGATCGCTGTCGACGCCTTTTTAGTGGTTTCGACGTCGACATAATGCTGTCCTTTTATCGGCAAATGTAGGTTAGAGAATACAAAGGATACTAGGAAAGTTTTGCAATACAGCTTTGTTTATTTAATTTTTTCAAAATAATTTCCTCTACACTCAATACACCTCTCTATCCTCCAAAACCAATCTTTAAACCAGTTCTGAAGTTTCACTAGGGAGTTATCCCAAGCCCGCAGAAGGTCCTCATCGCTGGAAAACCGCCTCCCTTTTAGCTTCGTTTTCACCTGCGGGAACAGTGCAAAGTCGCAGGAATCAAGATCTGGACTGTAGAGAGGGTGCTCGAGAAGTTTCAATCGTGTCGTAGTCAAATATTCGGTGCAAACGTTGGCGCAGTCAGCTGGAGCATTATCGTGATGAAGGAACCAGGTGTCCATTCTTGACTTTGGCCACAGATTCTTTATAGATCCAATGACTTTAGGCAGGCACTGTTCAGTATACCACTTAGCTGTGACTCTCATTTCGTGAATACGGTGCCATCGCAAGCACTTTACATTCTCACTCACTGCTAATGAATAACTGAGCCCATCGGCATGGCGCGGCGGCTACTATACACGTATGAATATGTCTCAACATACAGCGACAAGCAGCTTCCTACGATTCATTGTTGCGACATATTGCAAAACTTTCCTAGTACCCTTTGTATAATTCTGCACGATGCTTTGATTATAAAATAAAGCATATGCCGATCTAAAAAGGTTCAAAAACTTAAAATTAATACTTAAATAATTAAAATGAAAGGAAAAAGAAGATAAATGGAGTTTTAATTTAAATTTGAATTGGCAATCGATCTTTTTGCATTCAAAAATATATTTCAAATCTTTTTTAAAAAGAAGTGTCTATTAATCTGTTAAAATACAAAGAAACTTTTGCAAATGTATTCAATTTTAAACCACGATAACACTACTTTGGCGTGAAACGTACTTACACGTATATTTACATCCATCTGCGAATAAAGTACATATACATACATATATACACATACATTGAATTTGTGTAAAGACTGTTATCATACACGTTGGTGGTCTCAAGTAAAGTGTATTGAATTATCTTACTGCAATGGAAAGCGCACAGGGAAGTCGTCGTTTTAAAGGTTAAGCATTTTGACATCTGCAGCATAAATATTTAAATGTGCAATGCATAAAACAACTTCACATTTATAATACATACACAAATGTACTACACATGCTGCGCGCTGGTGACTTTCTTCTATATTTTTTAAGTTGTGTAATACATAAAACCGTCACATAATTTCGTACATAAGCCTTTTACTGTCTGAATATGATTACGAAGGGCATTATATTAAGAGAATTTATTCCAGTGATTGTTATTAATATGTACTGCTTAAATGGATACTTCATTGGGCTCATAATTGCCCGTAAGTTCCTATTTTACATCTGTTAAAATTATAATGAGGTCACATAACGACGATGGCATATTTGTAAATGCGATATGAGTAATAAGATGTCAGTATACATAAAATATTCTTTTAATTTAAACCTAAGATCATCGGCAGTTATACCAGTAACGCGGTTCCAGCCCGGAAGCCCAGAAGAAAATAGTATTGACCACGACCGCGGAAGTCTACGTACTAGGTATGATTAATATTCTTACAGCGACAAACATTTTCTTTAAAACTTAAGAATTTCAGAAGTTTACACTAACTACTCTCAAAGTTTAACTTATGTCAAATATAAATAAAAGTTAAGATTACCAAAATGATTTTCCAATCCGCAGAGCACCAAAATACAAAAAATTATTGATTTTCTTTTCCTACCTAAATAGCAGAACACAATATGAATATTTTAAAGGATGCAAGTCATCAACCTACTATGGGAAATCAGACATGCCACAGGGTTCAAACCTGGGTCCACTTCTATTTAACATTTAATCATAGAATGATTAAGCCAGATAAAGAGGAATTGAAGAAGGGTACGTCTGTACAAGCAGAATTTATTTAGTACATATATGACTATATTTGAAACAAAAGGAGTTGGAGTAGAGATACTAGTAATTCAAACAGAAATAGTCACCTTGCATCACTCAGTTGAAGAAGTCAATAGGCAAAGTGAGACAAGTCGCAGTACGAAGGTAGTCGTTGAAACTTCGGAAACTAGCAACACTGTTAGTGTTGCCTCCGATCTGTTGATTGAATCGTGAAGTTTGTCATTTTTGTCAATATATTTACCTTTATTTTATTATCCGGTCGCTATTTCTATTGTTGACAGTAACTTGAAAATTTTATGTCATCGAAAATATGGAATTAACTCGCGAACGTTTTCGTGCAATTATTATTTTTCATAGCTTTTGGGCGTGGATTATCTCAACAAGAATGCATCGACGAGCTAAATTCTTTATATGGTGATGAAGCACCATCTAAAACTACAGTATATCGTTGGTATAGCGAAATCAAACTTGAATGACGTTCTTTGGACGATGAATTTCGTGAAGGTCGTCCTACAAACGTTGTTGTGTCGGAAAACATTAATGCATTGTCTGAAATGATAATGCATGACCGTCATGTGACACACCGTGAGATCGAGGCATCTCTAGGTATTAGTAACACCAGCGTGCATAAAATCCTGCATGAACATTTAGCCGTTAAGAAGCTATGTTCACGTTCGGTATCACATAATTTGACAACCGCTCAATCTGATCTAGCACCTTGTGGTTTATTTTTGTTTCGACACGTGAAGAATAAGCTTCGTGGTCAACGATTTTCTATGCCAGAAGAAGCAGTCGAGGCATTCAACACTCATATTTTGGAGATACCGCCTTCACGAATGCAAAACTGCATTAATTTTCAAGGAGAATATTTTGAAAAGCAATCAAACTATTTTGCTATTCCCGAAGTATAAATGACTACCCTCGACAATGAAAAATATTTTAAAAAATTTTAGTCGCGAAAAGTACTTTAGAATGATATGCCAAACGGTTTGCTAAATGTAATCGTGACAACCACAAAAGCAAACACATTTAATAGGTAGTAAACATATTTATGCATGTATATATTAAAAGCATTAAAGTTTGAGACATGATTGTAATTAGAAAATAAATAAAATTACGCCGAATTAAATGGAATATTGGAAAAAATATTCTGGAGATCAGACTACATACACGTACAGTCATTACTACAAAAAGGTTTGCGAGCTAAATCGCAATTGCATTATATTTTTAACTCGAGCCGTAGCGAAGTATATGTAATTTCATTTAAAAAAATGCCAATCTAAAAATGATAAAATTTCATCACCATGATGATAATCTTTTATAACCGCTACAATACAAATGGTTTTCCGTTCAAGATCAAGGTTCGCAGCGTAACCATGACTTTGCAAATTTTGTGACGTGCACGTGTTTGCAGATACGTGCGCGTGCAGTCAGTGAAAAGAGAGGTAGACCAATTTCAAAGTTACGACGTGTGTTATTTCTCGGACGGAAGAATATTTATTTTAACCGATGTTGTCGGTCAAGTTGAAAAATGTTGCATTGCGGAAGACAAATGGCCAGCGTTGTTTCGACGAGTAAAAAGTTCGCGGTGAAATGTTATTTAGCACGTTGCGACAGGTTTTAACGAGCGTTTCGCTGTTCCCATTTCATTGTATTGTCTGTGCCATTCACGTCAGACGTATACGTGTATGTATGTATGTATGTTTTAAGGGATTATGCCAACTGAGAGATACAAAACGATGTTCTTTTATCTGTATGCTGGTATGACTAAAGGCTTTTTGGGTTTTTAATAATATTTTGTTACTTGAATTATAGAATAGATTTATTCCAAGCAGGGAAACATATAAATATATTATGCGATGCTGGAAATTGTATTATAGATTTCTTTATTGACCTTAATAGTAGCAAGAACAATATTAACAAAACATATTAATTTACATAAAAGTATTTCAAATAAATCACGTGAAAAATTTAAAACTTGATTCTATTAGTTAACTTACATTTAATACTTAACTAATGTTGTCTTTACTTTATGAAAATCCATAATAAAATTACAGATTTCTAAATTTAGTACAAACATCTGTGTGATACACAGATTGCCAACTTATAATAGCACGCGTAATTTTTCGAAGTGAATATTCTTATTTTTTTGTACATATTTTTAGAAAGATTTTAATTATACAAATGATGTAGATACATTGTAATATCTAATTCATTTTCTATCTATTATAAGTTTTTTCCAATTTTATATTGTCTGTTTAATTCGAAGAAAGTATAATAATTGTTTATTTTATACAATCCTATAATTTTACTTTAGTATAGTTCATTTCAATGTCCAGTTATTACAAGAAGCTGAGTAATTTGAATCTGAAGACACCAGGGCTACAAAACTAATGATAAAGCTGACAAGATTGCTTGAGACAGCTTCGTTAGTGGCTTTCTTAGGGGCGGAATATTTCTGCGATATTACAAAATGGTATACTAAAGCAGCCATGGAAAAGTGGGCTGTAAACGGATCTTAATAGAATTAAAAAGCTTCTCAGGTCAAAGACAGGAGAAACAATTCTTCAGAAAATGGACCCCCGAATTTACCCCAATTTACACGACCATGTGAACAGTACATACTTAAGACACCATCTGTACAAGTGACAAGTTAAAGAAGAAATCGCAGTCCATATATTATACCAATGCAAGCGCACAGTAAGAACGGAATTTCTACAAATTGCAGATGAATACTCTAAGCCAGGTATGGGCAACCTTTGACATGTTGCGGGCAAAACTTTAATGTGCAAATACGTTCGCGGACCGCGCTTAAAAGTAGTGCATTTTAAAGTAGTGTTTTAAAGATGTGTTCATAATTTTTAGCGATAGATATCAGACATGAAATAATACGACAATGTCTCATGGGCCGGATCAAATCTTATAGAGGGTTGGATCCGGCCCACGGGCCGGTTGTTGCCCACATATGCTCTAAGCGGACGTCTGGTCAGAAAAACTGCTACTGAAACTGTTATGTCTAACTGAACGAATGAAACTAGAGCTGGAGGAAATACTCTGGTGAGAGACATGAGGATCCCAAAAGACTTGTAGATATTGCAGTGTTGTTCTCTCCTAGTGTATCCATAGTGCTTCCTTCCTACTTAAAATGCTACTCCAACTATACAATTTTAATTTTCTCCATCCATATAATCGTTATATGGATATAAACAGCATAACCTTCGTTTTTTAAGAAGATTTAGACGCATCTTTATAGCCAACATATATGTATTTGATTTACTATTTGAGACTGACAAATTATCTCTAATAATAAGTTAAATTTAACTAAACTAAAAACGAATAGTTAAGCACAAGTAGCAATTCCCAATTCAATTTTGTAAAGTATCCAAAGTTACTGCACACAATCTGAATAAATCCAGTGCATGAAATAAAGTTTGAATCTATTACTTTATGTACCAGAAACAAAGAAGAAATTTTGATATAAGGCAAACGCTGCATTTTATTCCTTGTATATATACTCCGGCAAATGCATGTTCGTCTATATATACGGAGAAATCAGGAATTGTTTCTCGAGCCAAGAAAGTCTTGCATTTCGCCTGATCCCCTAAATCCGAACAATATAAAATTCCATGTGTGTTTATGAAAAATGATCTCTGTCCCTTCCACCACACCACTGAAACTTTCCCGAAATACTCCTAAATCGCTCAGATTTACAGGTCATGTCCTTCGGTCGATCTTGTCCGTTTATAATATATATATATATAAAGAATATTGTTTCTTGTCGTTGGTAATAGTCTTTGTGCAACGTGTGGAATACTAATAGTAAAGTTTCAGTGCACTGTATGTGCTCGCTCGAACGAAACGGTAACGATTGCCAATAACTTTGTTTTTGTACGTTCTTATATCTACGTCACTGCCTGTCATATCGTAAAGAGGGAAATTGATCGGCAATACAATGTGAGACTTCAATTTCCAGAAATTTCCAATAATTTACAGTTGCACTGCAGCAGCGTAATTTATTTATCTGGGGGTTTCGAAAGATATAAAGAATAAAAACGTCACAGTTCTCTAACGATATCAGGCAAAATGTATGGGACTGATTTCTCGAAAGTTCAGTTAAGTCATAATTTGCAGAACGTATTGAAGTTTGTCATGATAAGTAGAATACTAATTATACAAGGTTAGTGCAAAAGAAAGAAATACATGCGTTGTTTGTATATATATTGTCATGATGTTTATAAATAGGTCACAAAAAGTTACAAACGTTTTCAGAAAATATCAATGAATCTCGTATGCATATAGTAAATATAGGTAGAAAATTCCATTAAACGTATACAAATAATTATGTATCATAGTAAGAGGTAAAGTAAGTCTAAGTACTTACTATTGAATACAATAATACTCCTATTTGATAATATTTTCCAGGGTATATATTTGAAATAACATTTAAGCCACACATAAGTTAGGAATATGTTGTAAATATTTATAATTGTTATTGAATTAATGTATTGTATCCGTATGTACAAAGGGTACCAGGAAAGTTTTGTAATACAGCTTTGTTTATTTAATTTTTTCAAAGTAATTTCCTCTACACACATTACACCTCTCCATCCTCCGAAACCAATCTTTAAACCAGTTCTGCCAAGTTTCACTAGGGAGTAAAGCACACTCATTGTCCTAAGCCCGCAGAAGGTCTTCATCACTGGAAAACCGACTCCCTTTTAGCTTCATTTTCACATGCGCGAACAGTGCAAAGTCGCAGGGAGCAAGATCTGGACTGTAGGGGGGGTGGCCGAGAAGTTTCAATGCTGTCGTGGTTAAATATTCGGTGCAGACTTTGGCGCGGTGAGCTGGAGCATTATCGTGATGGAGGAACCAGGTGTCCATTCTTGACTTTGGCCGCAGGTTCTTCATAGATCCAATGACCTTAAGCAGGCACTGTTCAGTATACCACTTAGCTGTGACTGTCTTCTGTGTGTCCAAGACGACGCGTTCCACAATTCCACTCTATTTGAAAAATACAGCTATCATTTTCTTCTTTACAGATCGAGATTTTCTGACAACTACGGGTGTGTCCTCATCATCAAAGACCCAAACTTTGTTTTCAGCTTTGGTCGGCACATAGTAATATTACAGCCAAGTCTCGTCACCTGTCACGATGTTGTTCACGTACCGAGATTGTCCCTTATTAAAAACTTTTTTAGCATCTCCCGGCACCAAGTCACACGTCGAGTCATCTGCTCCTCAGTCAGTCGATGCGACACCCAGAGAGAACAAAGTTTCTCCACGTGCAAATGATCATGCAGAATCGAACGAATTGCTGGTGCATTTAGGCCTGAAGTAGCCTCTATCTGTTAGTAAGTCACTCGCCTGTCCTCGACAAGCATTTTCCTCACGGTAGTAACGTTTTCGTCCGTAACTGACACTCGTGTCCTTCCTGGCCTCTCAGCATCATCTACAGTTAAATTTTACCCTTAGAATTCTCTATACCACCTGAGCATCGAGTGCGATGTGGACAAACATCACCTAGTGCAAGAGTCATTTCTTCGAAGCACTGGTCTACGTTTAAACCACGCACGAAATTATAATGCTAAACTGCCCTTATCTCATTTCGTGACCACGATGCCATCGCTAGCACTTTACACTCTCACTGCTAATGAATAACTCTGCTCATTGACATGGCACGGCGGCTGCTATGCACGTATGAACATGTCTCAACATGCAGTAACAAGCAGCTTCCTACGATTCATTGTTGCGTCATATTGCAAAACTTTCCTAATACCCTTTGGATAGTCACACATAGAACCTATATATCTAAAAAAAATAATGTGGAAAGGGGTTATATATCAACCTTCAATTACAATACTCTTTTTGTCAATATCTACGAATGTATGTACATATGTACTCGTACCTTTGTGCTTACCCCGTAATTGACATTTATATTCTAATGGATAAATAAACAATATTATTAACCGTTTGGAGAAATTTCTTTCGTTTTAAATATCTTTCCGTCATGAAAATAACTTTTAATTATTTTTACTTTTAAAATGTAAAGCCATTATCGACAGACAAGTTGAGCTATGTATGATTTCGAAGATGTTTTGTTTTGAATAGACCTTGTATAGAATATTTTCTCTTCTTTGATGTGTTAGTTTTCGACTTACATCCAGATGGCTCCCTTTATATAATCTAGACGCGTACAACACATCTCCAAAGTGAAACAAAAGAACACAAACAGAAGCAATGAGATTAATGCATGTTAAAAGAGTATCTCTCGCAGAAAATGATACGTGACAGATTTTAATATCATTTGTAACATTTAAAAGCGCCGGTGGAAGAATTCCAATGACATATTACCGCACGCCCACGAGAGACAATATAATCTACGACTGCCATAGAGTTTATGTGTATTTATAAAAGAACACAAAGCTGTAGTCTCGAAACGTTGACGAGTAGACCGGGATATTGTAGGGAATACGTACGTGACAGGCGACTGCTGTGACAGGTCCCGTGGGTGAATTAATGCAGTCGGGAAACGCGCCAGGTAATTTGATTTGCACATCTACCCGTCGCTTCATCGGACAACCTCTACAACACTACCTAATAATGTTGCGGTTAAACCGGAAAATACACTTTACTTATTTATGATTCCGGGAGAAAGGGTTGATAATTAACTGAATGTACGTTTGAAATGCGCGTTTCCACGCTAAATTATCAGTTTGGTGTCAGAGATGCAATTATTACCGAAATGTATTATTACTTACGACTAAATATTCTATTTTCTCTAAACGTTGTTCTGTTCTTAACTGGTATTTATATTCTAACAAAGCTACTTCAAAGAGATACGGAAATTACAAAGAATTGTTAACTATATGAAAAGTGTAATCAATCAATAAAGAAACGAGTAATTTCAAAAGCTTCAAATTTATGCCACCAATACCAGAAGCATTATTCCCCAATGGGAATTGGGTGAAAAACAATTACTTCATATTTATGAAGCCGTTAAACTTTAATATTTAGATTAAAGCTAAGCGTTTTTATATTCATTTACTGATAATGGATTATTCCTTGGAGGTCAGTATCAGCACGAATATTTATTGGTTCTAGATGCCCTTAATATTTTTTTCCATAGATTCCTATTTCTGCACTTTACATTTTCAAGTACTTTATTTGCATTGCTATTGTATCATTTTAAATTAAATCTATTTATTCTTTTCATGATGTTTCTTTGCCTTTTGACCATAGTGGAACCTATTGTCACCTTTCTGATTATATCTATTGGTTTCCTCCTTTGGCTTTTCTATGATATATGTATACTCTCGCATTTATTTAGAAAATAACCAGTCAACCTCTTCTGAACACCGCAGTAAACCCTCCTTTACCCCTCCTTTACTATGGTGTGGATGTCCGAAAATTATTTTTTTCCCTACTATCGAGACTACATTTACTATTTTCAATCTCTCCTTACGAAAATCTATCTTTCCTGACGTCTGGAAGCGTGCTTTGATTAGTCCTGTTCATCGAAAAGGCGACAAGACACTGCCAACAAATTGTCGACCAATTTCTATAATGTTAAATTTCATCAAAGTTTATGAGCAAGTTATGCATACCTCCAAATATTCCAACAGCCGATTATTCATTTCGTCATCAACATAGGTTTATTCGCGGTCGCTTAACAAAGCCAAATCTCCGGGCTATTTCTTAATATGTGAGCAAAATACTGAACAAATAAAGACAAATCGATGTCTGGTCCATCGATTTATCTCACGCTTCTATGTTATCTGTCACAATAATTTATTTTCTAAACTCAGTTCTTTAGGATTAGCTCCGTCTGCGATCATCTTATTAGAGAGATCGCGTCTCTTATATTTCCTACAATAGTTTGTTATAACACGAATTTGTAACTAACTCTGGAATTACACAAGAATCGAACATGGGCCCAATACTTTTCGATCTATTTATCAGTGATATTTTATTAGACATCGATTGTCGTGTGCTAGCATATGCTGATGACATTAAGACTTACAATAAAATAGCATCCATTGAACACACTTATAAATTGCAATCAGGTCTGAAATGTATTGAAGCATGCTGTAACAGTTATCAACTAAGGCTCGATGTGAATAAATGTTGCATAGTGACATATACAACTAAAAATGCATCATTACTGTATCATTTTATCATTACCGAATCATTAAACCCTAAACCCAATTAAACTCTAATATTTATTTATTGAGGCAGACTACTCCTTGCATCCTCCATTATTATCACCGATGTTTGGTTTGCTTCTGGTTGCCTTTGAAATTTTTTTATACACTTTCCTACTCTCTACACCTTCGAGTTCTTTAATCCTATTGCCCTTGTAGAATTCTCAACTGAATTTTTTCATCTCTTTCTTGGTCTTCCCTTGCCACTTGACTATAGTGAAACCTATTGTGCCACACTTCTACTAATGCCTCTTGGTTTTCTCCCTTAGTTTTTATATATTATATATACAGACTATAATACTCTACTCTTAAAAATAAGACAGGAGTATTATCTTGAAAGGTAGAATATTCTACCAATTGTTCTACAGAAATTTGGAAAATAATAAATACAGAATTGAACAGATGTTATAGAATCTAGATTATTTTAATTACTACTTGTTGTAGATGAACTGTATTAAAAAAAATCGAGAAAACCATTTCCGTGTTGTACTCTCCCCGTTTTCTCCGTAAACGATACGTATGGTACAATGACTTTAGCAACTTCCGATATAATAACTCTGTTGAACTCGAAGAAGGGAATATATCGAAAATGTTCGTTTTGTTCTGGTTGGCATGGCATTATCTTTTGTCAATAAATAAAACATCTTTGCACAAATTCCCAAATTCAGAGCTATTCAAATAAATAATAATAAGATATTAAAATAACTTTGGCAACACAATCTCAACCTAAAAAACCAAAAACGTTGCAAACTTATGCATCAATCTGATGTAAGTGAAAATTAACTTCTTTAACTTCTAATTTTAACATTTACTTTTCAACAATAAAACCCACAAGAGAATTTTCTAAATTATAAAGAACATTGATGAATATTGTGAAAAATATTGGTTTAGCTACTTCCAAATTAATCTTTAATACATATATAAATGTAAAATAATAATAAAGGTTCACCCTCGAAAATTGACTATTAGTAAATTGACGATGTCAGCGTTACCTCATTATTTTTGTATAAATGTAACGTCAGAAAATAACGTGAATTTTTCTCGAAATGGTGTATGTTCAGAGAGAACGCGATTATCGAGTTTTCCTCCTATTCGCATGTCAATTTTACCGTGCCTACTTTTTCATTCTTTTGACGAACGCAGACGACGCGACGTTATTTCAGACAGAAACGTCTCATTTGTATTCCGCGAAGGATCTTTAATGTGATACATGTTACGCACCGCCGCCTTGATCTTGGCAATAATAAAATCGACTCATTCTAGACAAAGACGAACTTTACGCGTCAAAGTTTCGATGTGTATCTTTCGGTGTAGCAACTTTGTGTTATGCAGACATATACTGTAAATATAGTCTGGCACTTTAGTAATAAAAATTGTATTAGCTTTGGTAAGTAAACTAGCAAAGTAAAGAAGGGGGTTAAACAATAGAATAAATACTTAGAAAATTAATAAATTTCTACTTTGTTTCAAATAAAAAGTAAAAATGCGTCCCAGTGTACTATTTAGATTAATATTTCAGGAAGGAAGGGAAGAAATGTCTAGGTAGATGATACTTAGGTAACAGATAGAAACAAGGCTTTTTCGTGGTTTTCTTTTCCTGGTTCAGCTAATGACAGACAAATATCTTAAGTCGCACCATAAACGAGGGCACAATAATAACCCATAATCTGCCATAGCCCCTTGTAATTGGTCTTAAGTTATTGGTTGATGTTAAGGCATTTTACTATACGTAAAAAGACAAGTACTAAAACACGGTAAATGCCTAATAGATGAACTAAGAACACAGTTGTTGGTTGTTGGTTGTGATAGATTTACTGATGAACGTTCAATAGGCGAAACATATGTGCTTCTGCGAACATTAATATAGCTTATGCAGTGCTTTGAAACAATACTTTTATGTAGCAACTTCAGAGGATCTAAAATTGCACTAGTAATGTATGAGTACTTGAAGTGTCTTCTATCTTTCTATCAATTTAACGTTCTACTTCCTTGAAATTCAACGTTCTTGGTGTCTTTTTTACTTAACTCCCTCTAGATCAGTTCCCCTTTCTTCTTTAGTATGGCATTCAAATTTAATACTTTCCGTGGTAATTTCGATTTTGTCTACGATTATTCCACCGACGACACTCAGTGAATGAATTGAGTAACTCCCTGGCGTCACTACTGGTCTTAAAGTTGAATAAACGAATAGATTGGCTCGTCTTTTACTTCTTGTCGCCTATGGTAATCTATACTAACAATTCTATGACTTCCCTGAGCTAAGATTGAAAATAGAAACAGCTTCGAAAAGGACAATGATTTTCGTTCTTGCATAAAATATTAATTGCGGTAGAAGCTTCAGGAAAAAATCTAGGAGTTCGAAAAAACAATCATCAGAATAACGGTCTCGAACAAAAAAAAGGAAAAAGTGATATTTACAGAAATGAAGACATTATCAGGTGAAGAGTGCGGTCGAGAATTCGAGACATGGTCTAGAATGTGCTACAATTATATGGTAAAATGAAGTTATTGTGTTGCAAGAAAGGAAACCACAATTAAGACCGCATCAAAGGCAATTTGAAAAGAAAATACAAACGTAAATGAAACGGCTTCCAAAAACAGATTAAGAGGTGAACTTTAGCGAACATTTAATGACGCTTTATCCGCTAGAAAGTTTGTGTGTTTTTTTTTTGGAATTTTCGAAGGGCTCATTGGTTATTTTACCACGTGGTATATATGGGAGTATTAAGTGGATTTCATTAGGGGAGTAAAAAAGGTATTGGAGGAATGAAGAAGTCTACATTTGGAGAATGTTCTCGAACTTGACTTTTGTCTAATCATCCAGTCGCAATTTGTTCTAAAAATGACAGTTTTGGTGCGAAAAAACACCATCGCAAACAGCAGCTTTTTAATCGCAGTCGTCTTTGGTAAATTTGTATTAGGTTACAGCTGCTTGCAAATGTTTTTAGAGAAAAGTTAAATGTTATAGTAAATTCTTAAGGGATTTAATCTCGTTGCGATTTGAACCAATGACAATTGCAACTCTTCTTGATTAGAATTGGATAATTTAATTTTTTTATATAAAAATTAATAGTTTTAATTCCACTCCTGAATTTCTATTGTTTTCATTCCAAACTGGAACTTCTAGAATACGCCTTGCTTAATGCTTTTATCCGTCTTTAACCCGCCCTATCTTTCTTGCCATTTTGTTAAACAAAAAACTATAGTTTCGATGCATCACAAGAGCTATTGATGAAAAATAGCTTCTTCTCATACCAACTTGTGTGTCTTAACGTTTTCAAATAATTTTTTAAATTGCAAGCCTACCTATTTCTTTTCGAAATAAATAAAACTCTTACCATAATACCACATAATGGAATGAAAAAAACATTGCCTCCCTCTATCGTACAACCCACAAATGTACTGATGGTAGAACGAGAATTCATCTACCTCGCATGTCGGCAACTAAGTTCCCAGAACATGTGTAGACAGACACACAAATCTTAACGGTTTCTCAAAATAGATAAATGTTAAAAAGAATCATTCAAATATTAATAATGTTTCAGGGATTTCACCTAACATCAGGTAAAAGTTCTCTCGTTCGATACATTTGTTTTTTGTACGATAGAGGGAGGCAATGTTTTTCTTTATTATTTGTCTTTATCGGAAAGATACGAGAAACCCTACAAAGGAATCGTTCGTTAATAACAGAAATTTACCTGACGATAGGCGAAATTCTTGAAATACGAGGGAGCGTTTTTATATTCGCGGAATGGGGGACAAGGGGTGGAAATAAAAAAACCAAATTATTTTCCTTTTTCAATATATTCACCTGCAAGACGGATACATTTTTCACATCTTTCAATTAATTTATTTATACCCTCATAAAAAAATGATTTCTCTTTATCTGCAAAATACGCCGAAACTGCCTCCTTGACTTCATCATCGGCAGTAAATTTTTTACCCCGCAGCTCTTTTTTCATTTTCGGAAACAGGTAATAATCACTCGGGGCCAGGTCTGGGCTGTAGGGTGGGTGATTCACAATTTCGAAGCCCACCTTATGCAGGGCAGCTAACGCAACGCGGCTCATGTGGACGGGCGCGTTGTCGTGCAAAAGCAGAACACCTTTTGTCAATTTTCCCCGTCTTTTCTCTTTAATGGCTTCTTTTAGTCGCTCTAATATTGAAGCGTAATATTCTCCGGTTATAGAAACACCTTTATCTTTATAATCAATCAACAATATTCCTTCCGAGTCCCAAAATACCGTTGCCATGAGTTTCCCAGCTAATTGTGACACTTTAAATTTCTTGGGAGGTGCTGTGCCCTTTTTATGCCACTGCATGGAGTCTTGTTTGGACTCAGGTTCATAATGATGAACCCAAGTTTCGTCTCCAGTAACAATTCCACTCAATACACAATCCTTGTCTTCATTACAGAGGTCCAAAAATGCACGCGAACACTCTACGCGCTGTTGTTTTTGCGGCGACGTGAGCATTCTCGGCACCCATCTTGCGCTGACCTTAGACATGCCGAGATGATCGTGTAGGATTTTAAAAATTGTTATATCGGATACTCCAACCATTTCTGCGAGTTGTTTCTTCTTTAGTCGAGCATCTTCGAGTACAATTTGTTCAACTTTTTGGATAAGTGCTGGCGTGGTCACCTCAATGCTCCTGCCCAGCCTCGGGTCGTCTTCAAGGGATCCCTTCCTTGTTTAAATAAACTATGCCACTTGTACACCATGGTTTTTCCTTGACAAGAGTCGCCGTAAACCAATGACATCTCATTCATTATGGTCGCGACTGATTTTCCTTGCCTGGTAAGGAACTTTATAACGGCACGATATTCGATTTTTTCCATATTTCACTTTTCACTCCTGATTATGTTACTTGGTTGACGATAGCTCAAAGACTAACTGTCTAATAACAATGAAACTTCGTATTTATACTAATCATGAGTCGCTGCACAGGCCACGCCCCCAATGCGTCTATTCACCCCTCTACAACCCGCTCATTCCGCGAATATAAAAACGCTCCCTCGTATATGTAGTAAAGAGGGTGTTATTAATATTTGAATGATTCCTTTCAACATTCTCACAATGGAAGATTTAAAATTTAGTTTAAAATAAGGTAAATGTGCAAAATATGTATCTGAGCGACGAAATATTACTTACTTTTAAATAAATTCTCAAAATTTCTCCACCTTTTTCATATAAATATGTCTATTTAAGTAGTCCTAAAATAATCTAAACCTTTCTCATATAAAACCAGAAAGTTTTACATTTTCTCAAGATATTTTTGTATGTAAATGGGCCACATATTGACATACGTTCTTCGTCTCAGTGAATACTTTATTATTTCTATTTCGACAGGTCGTATCCCTTCACACATTTCATGTTTAATAATACACTGTCAAGTAAAAGCAATTTAAGACGTTGAAACACCAATCGGGCCACATCCTTAATCAAATATAGAAATATCAATGCGCTCTAATATCGAATCGAGATTATTTCTTTTTATGAAACACTCCACACGTTCACGTATCTTTCTTTTCATTTCTTTCGAACCCGTGCTATATTGAGTGGGACGCGGTCGTTAATTTGGCGGAAGCAGTGCATTAGGTGTAATAATCGTCGAATTTCTATTACGGCTCACGTCTTCGCCAAATCCGCATAATAGTTTATTGTCCGACACGGATCCGAACTAAGTATGATTTAAAACGTGGGGAATGGGACGTCTTATATGATATAGGCAGCGATAGAGGGCGCCTTTATTGCGGCTTATTTCCGTTGTATTTTCAGCTTACGACCATCCGAAATCGCTATCTGTAACGTGCCACAATGAAAAAACGCTTGGCTGTTAGCGAACTGGACATATGCTAAATATGAATATTCAGAAGATATTTTCAATCAATTTTACATTGTAAGTTCTCAAATAATGTACTCTTTAAAACGATATATTAGTGTTTAAATTTTAATGGAGATTGTGGTTGAATGAATTAATCAAAATAGGTAAATAAAACCCCTTTAATAAAAATAATAATTTATTAGAAGTGCCAAACAAATACACACCTAAAAATGAACAAAAAGAAATAACGGCAAGTAAAAGTACAATAACAATAAAAAACCAGGGTCTACAATACCGTATATCACTTATAAAGCATGCATATACGAGGGTGGCCTAGAAGTACCCGACCCAACAAAGAAAACACAAAAATTTTGGTAAGAAATATATTTACTTTTCAACATAATATCCTTTCAGCTCTATACACTTTTCCCAGCGATATTCAATAAGTTGGATACCCTTTTTATAACGACTGTCTTGCTCCTTAAAATAGCCATTAACTGCTGACATCACTTCTTCATCGTTGGAAAATCTTTGACCACTGAGCCATTTTTTCAAGTTTGGGAACAGAAAATAATCCGAAGGGCTGCTAAATCTGGCGAATAAGATGCATGAGGTAGCAATTCAAACTTCAATTCATTAATTTTGGCCATTGCAATAACGGACTTGTGAGCTGGTGAATTGTCTTGATGAAACAACACTTTCTTCTTAGCCAAATGCGGCCGTTTTTGCTTGATTTCTTCGCTCAAACGTTCGCATAATACTCGCCATTGATAGTTTCTTCTTTCTCAAGATAGTCAATGAAAATTATTCCATACACATCTCAAAAAACCGATGCACCAGCTCACAAATCCGTTATTGCAATGGCCAAAATTAATAAATTTAAGTTTGAATTTCTACCTCATGCACCCTATTCGCCAGATTTAGCCCTCTCGGATTATTTTCTGTTCTCAAACTTGAAAAAATGACTTAGTGGTCAAAGATTTTCCAACGATGAAGAAGTGATGTCAGCAGTTAATGGCTATTTTGAGGAGCCAGACAGTTCTTATTATAGAAACGGTATCGGACTTATTGAACATCGCTGGGAAAAGTGTATTGAGCTGAAAGGAGATTTTGTTGAAAAATAAATATATTTCTTTCCAAAATGTTTGTGTTTTCTTTGCTGGGTCGAGTACTTTTGAAACCACCCTCGTAGTATTACACATTTACATTCTACTAAAGGTAATTTGTATCAGTATTGGTAACTGGAAACGTAACAGCTCCAAGTAAAATTTTATTTTAAAAATTAAACAAGGTACTATAAAAATGATTTGGAATTTTTTTTTACATATTAATGTTATATCAGTATAACGTGTAATATATTGTTAAAATTATTCATACTGTAGAACAATTTTAAATCGAAATCTCATATTGGGTTAACTATTTTATTTATAAGCTTTACACTGCATCACATCAAAACTACGTGTGTCTAGGATCACTGGGTTTTTAAACCGATTCTAATTAAAAGTGTTCTAAATTTAGACAGTAAAAACTGCAATAACAATTACCCCTAGAAATATATCATAATTACCATATCGAGGGTGTTACATCTTCAAGCTTTATATTGTAGAAGAAAAGAGCGAAGTGTGAATTTATTTACTCGCAAGCAATACGCAAATAAATCAAATGAATGTGAATTATACAACAGCAAATTAAATTTATACCTTTTTGTTATGTGAAAGGTTCAGTCACATGATAAATATTCATGAAGAAATTTTAATTACATTTTCGGAAAAATGTAGGGAAATAAAATTGAATTAGTCAGTTAATATTATATATAATAGAATAAAAAGTAACTCTGGCGAATGCCTTTTAGGAAGCCATTAATCAAACAGATGCCAACACTAACATAGGGTATAATTTGAAATATGACTTATTGAAACCTTTGCACTGAACAAAAAGCGATACAAGTAACCTCTTATTTTCGAAAATAACTAGTGCGCTAGTTTTAATATTTTTTTACTTTTGGTCGTGTGATGAACAGGTAACGTTTTGATGTTTATACTTGTACTTTTATTAAGACAGTAACATTTAAATTAACAATAAACTGTCTTTTTAGACGTAAAAACTGTAATAACAATTACCCCTAGAAATATATATTTTTGTTTACATCTTCAAGCTTTATATTGTAAAGACAAACGTGTGATTTATCTACTCGCAAGCAATACCAAATTTGAATGTTTTACAACAGCAAATTAAATTTATACCTTTTTGTTATGTGAAAGGTTCAGTCACATGATAAATATTCGAAGATTTTAATTACATTTTCGGAAAAATTATAAAATTGAATTAGTCATTAATATTATATATAATAGAATAAAAAGTAACTCTGCATTTTTAGGAAGCCATTAATCAAACAGATGCCAACACTAACATAGGGTATAATTTGAAATATGACGAAACCTCACGAACACGAAGCGATACAAGTAACCTCTTCTAGAAACTAGTGATCTAGTTTTAATATTTTTTTACTTTTGGTCGTGTGATGAACAGGTAACGTTTTGATGTTTATACTTGTACTTTTATTAAGACAGTAACATTAAAATTAACAATAGCGTGTCTCTTTTAACGGGTATTTGCCGTTTATTTTCGTGTATTCATTTTACGAGAAACATGCTTCGGATCGTTATCCTTCATATACAAACATCTGTTTGCATTTCTTCCTTTGCATATGGTATTATAGAAGCACAGTTTGTAATATATTCACATAGACATCAGTATTTATTATACCTTCTATCTTGTGTAAAGGACCTTCGCCATACCACGAAAAACACCCCCACAACATGATGCTTAAGCCTTTGAATTTTACTTTCTTTTTCGTGTATAGGGGTTGAAATTATGTCAATGGTGGTCTTCGTACGTACTGTTGGTATGCACCGGAATTAAAACTATTTTCGATTCATCGGACCACAGTACATTTCGCCACTTTTTTCGTCCCATTGTACGTGTTCATGGGCAAACGACAATGTACTTCGTATTTGCCTTTTACTTAATAATGGTACCTTCCTAGCCCTTCTTTCCTTGAATCAACCTTCGTCTAACAGTAAAGATGCTTGTTCGAAGGTGTAACT
This sequence comes from Dermolepida albohirtum, assembly GCA_031893035.1. Lineage (NCBI taxonomy): Eukaryota > Metazoa > Arthropoda > Insecta > Coleoptera > Scarabaeidae > Dermolepida > Dermolepida albohirtum. The sequence goes on along the minus strand of JAVIWB010000505.1, from coordinate 104,271 downwards.
TACTTTTAATTGCAGTTGAACTTATGAAGAGTGTCTTCTTTGCGCAAGTTATAATGTTTCTGTCTTCCATAGGGCTAATTTTCCTTTTTCCACCACAATTTTCTATCACTTTTCTCCAGTTTTTAGTGTTTGCAATCATATTCGCAGAATATGAGAGCGTATATTGTATAAACTTGTAGCTTTTGCCTCTATTAAGTAGGTCGAGTATAATTGCTTCTTTTTCCCACGAACAATGCTCGGCCCGTAATACGACAGAAATGGATGATTAAAAAATTGTTGAATTATTCAGCAACAGACAGAATTTTATACGTCTGAGTTTAATGTCACCAGTTACGGTACTGCCATTTTAATGTTTAAACAAACAGTGCATAACTAGACTAGAAAACTCAGTGATTCTCCTCATATTCGGTACTTTACCGGAAACCATATATATTCAGGGATTTTAAATAATTTTAATATAGTTGCATCGGAATTGTCCGGTGAAAATGTTATTTATAAGTATTAATTTAGGACTGCTATTTTCGTGCACATGTATGTGTATATATAAAAGGGTTTGTATTGGGTCCTTCCGATAACAAATATCCAATTCCTACAGAAGAAAAGCAATGGGAAAGGAAATTAATGATCAACAATTTTTCACAAAAGTCATTACTTTAATGTCGCCAGGAAATTAACGCTTCGTTTGACTCCTGTATCAATATTTTTCTCGACTAACTAGATACACATATATGCATATATCATTCAGGAAGGGACCACCCGTGTTACTTATTTAGCGATCCAAAATCGGCTAGACCGTCATCGATATTCGTTAACAATGTAGAACTGTCGAGATCCGCTCCGTTGAAAATTCATACCACCGGCTCATTTACGTTCACGCTTCTCGGAGTGCGGTGAAGGATAAACACACGTACATTCTGAATGAATGGCGACTGTGACTAAAAATACGCACGCGGAGAACAACACTTCGAACCCAAATAAACAAACACTACCCCCTACAAACCAAGACGTAGCGGATCGAAATTGTCTTATGGAATAATAGATACTTGGCTTTTGGATGAGGCGTGTTTAGACGAAAGCGATTGAAGTGAAATGTTTTGGAATAATGCAATTAGTTGCATTTAGGGGAAGTTTAAAACACCCTTGGTTACATTCTTTTTCGCGGGATGTATTTGGATACGTTTAAAAAGATATTAACTCTGGAGTCTTTAGGGGAGTAAGTTTTTATATTTATTTACGCAGCTAAGCTACGACTTTCATCGTAAGTTTGAAGATATGTACATATTGAATTGAATTATTAATAATTATTGCTTTTATTAAATACAGGGTGTTTCAAAAAGAATATACGTGATTCGAAGGCATATATTTATTAAACTTTAAGACATACGAATATGAAACTTTACATACATATTTACGAACCTCTCAAGTTCAGACTACAGATGTTCAATATGTCCTCCATCAGCGACACGAAAAATATCACATCGATACTTAAATTCCTCCCATACTCGGGCAAGCATGTCCTTCGTCACTGATGTTATGACAGTACGGTTCCGGTTCTTCAACTCTTCCAGGTTCTGTGGGAGTGGCGGTACATAAATGTTGTCCTTAACGAAACCCCACAGGAAGAAGTCACAGAGTGTCAAATCCGGCGACCGTGGAGCCCAGCTGAGACATGCTAAGTCGCCAGCTTCTTGACGACCAATCCAACGGTTCGGTAGAGTTTCATTCAGATATTCACGCGCTTGGCGACTCCAGTGAGGGAGTGCCCCATCTTGCTGAAGAATGAAGTTGTCTTCGTGCAGCCTCGAAAACGACCAGTTTTGTAACATAGCGAGATACTGCTGATCGTTAACCGTGTTTTCATCAAAGAAGAATGGACCGTAAACAGATGATCGGGATATCGCACGAAACACATTGATTTTAGGCGAATCTTGTACATGTTTAATGGCAACATTTGGGTTCTGTAGACCCCAAATTCGAACATTGTGTTTGATTACCAGAATACTAACATGGAAAGTCGCTTCATCACTGAACACGATACGTTGTGTGAAAGTGTTATCATTGTCAATAGCATCATGAATCTCGTTACAAAATGCCACACGTTTCCGCTTGTCATCAGGGCGCAGAGCTTGTAACAACTGTAACTTGTACGGCTTTATAACCAACCGACGTCTTAAAACACGCCAAATTGTTGTTGTAGGCAGTTGTAACTCTCGACTGGCACGACGAGTTGATTTTGAAGGATTACGCAGGAAAGCAGTTTGAATTCGTGCAACATTTTCTTCAGAAACATGAGGGCGGTCAGGACTCTTTTCTTTACATACACATTCTGTGTCTTCAAACTGTCGATACATCTGCGAATATTCCATCCATTTGGAGGATCAATTTGGTAGCTCGACCTGAAACATCTTTGCACTGTAATCACGGAATTGCACTTCGCAAACTCGAGAACACAAAATGATTTCTGCTGCGGAATAGCCATTTTAAACATATGACGGTTACCAAGAAAAAAGAAGACAACTAACATCTAGCGGTTATTAAATAAACTAGACCATGTATTCGTTTCTCCAATAGCAGAGCCGAGGCGCAGCGATCGATAGTTTGGACAAAATAATACTTTGTAATACGTATATTCTTTTTGAAGCACGCTGTATTATTAACAACTTAATAATATTTATTAGATTGCTTTACAGAAGAAATTCCAAGACAATCAATAAAACATAATGATAATACATGCAAAAAATAGCAGAATATTAAAGATCAATTATAACGCTTTTATAAACACTCATTTACAAAATATATCCAAATACCATGAATTATAAAGCTCCTAGTCAAAAGTATTAAAAAGCTTTTAAAAGCAAATTATTCTATTAAGGTAACTCTCTGTTTTGAAAGTTCTATTTAACTGAAATAAAACACAAACGTTCTAAACAATTTTATTTTGAACAGTGAACTGTTCTGGAGGTACATATGCACATAACTCTATAAGTATAAAAATAGAAGTCCAAATATTAAATAGGAAAGAAACAGTTCAAAAATTTCTATAAAAAAATATATAAATTCGAACACGTACGTAACAAAAACCAATTCAAAATACCTCGCTTCACGTTCAACGCATCGAGGTACCCATGCATCCTCGATACAGTGCAAATGCTTGGCACTGTTAACCTTATATCTATCGGGGAAGCGTCATGCAACTACTCGGCAGTAATAGTGACGCAACCGGGCAGGTAGACCGATCTCTGTCCCCTGATGTACAGTACACGACGACAAAAGTTACTGTCGATCAATATGTGGGCGTTAATTTACATATAATAAAATAAATAAATATAATTACTTTATAAAATACAATATCATCATAATATTCATAACATGTATTCCAAATAAAATATTTTAATTTTAATATTAACTCTTTAACATATTCTTTGGAGGTTGATTCACTCAACCTTAAGTTCAATCATAGCTTCTGGAAATCAATTTAAGATAACGGAACAAATGAATCAAATTTGTCAGTAAAACAAATACTTGTACGCCCCGAAGATCCTAAAGATATGTCCATTTATATGCGCAAAATTTGGTAAAAATTTGCAACAATATTTTCACAATATGCGCAGCCATAAAACTAAACAGAAGAATACAATAAAGCTGTGAAATTACGTAAATCTTGAAGACCATGTCAAAATGTGAACTTTCAAAGATGTCAATGGATTATTTCTAAGTTCGCAAGGTTTTACTGTAAAATATAGTAATTTTGCGTTCTGATAGTTCAAAACTACTGCTTTTGATACTATTATGGAGGGTCCAATTTAAAATTATTTATTTTGACGAAAATTCAAATTTTTTCTCGCAAAAATTGGCATTTTTCAAAAGCTACACTATATTAACAAGTCCTCGTCTCCTAGCATTTTTAAAGGTCCTAAAGACGATTTTGATATCAAAATTCATCTAATTCTTTTGGCTTAGTTGTGAGAGAATAAAAACCTTGAAAATTATGCCAAAATCTGAACTTTTAAAAGTGTCAATGGATTATCTCTAAAGTTCGAATGGTTTTACTTTAAAAAATTGTAGGTTTGTATTCTGATAGTTCAGAACTACTGCATTGGATACTATGGAGGGCTGAATTCAAAATTATTTATTTTGATGAAAATTTAAATTTTTTCAAAGGGATATACCCTCAAAAATTAGCGTTTTTAAAAAGCTATTGTATATTAACAAGTCCTCGCCTGCGGGCAGTTTCGAAGGTCCTAAAGACGATTTTTATATCAAAATTCATCTAATTCTTTCAGCTTAGTCGTGAGAGAATCAAAACCTTGAAAATTAAGTTAAAATGTGGACTTTTAAAAGTGGCAATGGATTATCTTTAAAGTTCGAATGGTTTTACATTAAAAAATTGGAGGTTTGTATTCTGATAGTTCAGAACTACCGCTTTGGATACTATGGAGGGCCGAATTCAAAATTATTTATTTTGACGACAATTCAAATTCTTTCAAAGGGGTATATCTGCTAAAATTGGTATTTTCCAAAAGCTACTGTATATTAACAAGTCTTCGCCTGCCGACAGTTCTGAAGGTCCTAAATAGGATTTCGATTTTAAAATTCATCTAATTCTTTTGGCTTAGCCTTGAGAAAATAAAAATCTTGAAAATCATGTCAAAATGTGAGCTTTTAAAGGTGTCCGTGGATTATATCTAAAGTTCAAATGGTTTTATTGTAAAAAGTAGTAGGTTCTCATTCTGATCGTTCAGAACTACTGCTTTGAATTGGCATTTTTCAAAAGCTACTGTATATTAACAAGTCCTCGCCTGCTGACACTTTTAAAGGTCGTTGCAAGGGAATTTGTTTATGCGTAGATTCAGATAAAAATAAAAGTAAATTGAAATACTTACCCTAGCAGTTACTTTAAAGTTTATTAAATTAAATATTAAAGGTGTAGTTGGCGACACGATAAATCAGATTATGGTCAAAATTACCCTTGTTCAGTAATTAAGAGCTAATTTGCTTTCGTTGAGTTTTCCATTCATTGTTTTAGTAAGATTTTCTCCATAACTTTGCAGTGTATTGAAAGAAACCTGTATGAGCTCTCTTCCTTAAATTTTTTGCCCAAGTTGTGTTAAAATTATTGTTTTATATTATCACACGTTTTGTATGTGTGTACAAAAAAACATTCGTAATTAACCCCAACAAATATTTCAAAGCTAGAAATTACTTACTAAAAATAACATACGTAGGGAAGACGTTGCAAATAAATACAGACGGGTGTTTTTGGAAATTCCACACTACGCATAGGTAATATAGTAAGAATGTTTCATATCCGGAACAATCCGGGAATGTGGTTATGCATTCCGCTTTGGCTATGGCGCGTTTAGATTAATTTTATTCCGTCGACGACGTGAAACACAGAACCTTACAGCACACCCGACTTCGGTCTTCTAATTGGGAGAAGAATACGTGACTGGATAGAAGGGAGAAGGATGGCCCGAAGTCGCCTTGACACCCTCTGGAGTTAATATCAAATAACAAGTTTTTCTGTTACGTTTTTCGCAGTGCGTAGGTTTCGTTATTGGAGAACGTGTGTTGCCAAACTTTGTGGTAAATATTAAGGGAGTATTTTGTTTATCCTTCTTTATTGATAATATCATCTTCTCTTACAATTTGGGATTGCTAATATACGCTTTTTTATTAAAATATTTTCGTGAAATATTTGTATTTTAGGGGAATTAGAAGTAACATTGCTTTTGATCTAAATTTATTTTTTAAAATAAAAACAAAAGCTTCATATTTTGGTAAAATACATTTAATTAATTCAAAGTAGTCGCCTTCGACTTCAATACAACGGTTTGCACGGTCAATTAACATGTTGAATGAATTCTTAAGATCACCTTTAAAGATGTGTTCCAAAATAGCTGCTCTACGCCTATTTAATGGCTTCGACGTCGGCATAAGGTGTCCTTTCATCGGCAAATGTAGTTTGGAGAATAGAAGTCACAGGGGGCCAAATCCGGTAAATTCGGTGAATAGTTGATGGTTAAAATGCCATTTGTAGTTAGAAAATCAGTGATGATCGAGCGATGAAATGGTGCATTATCATCTAACAAACGCCAGCTACAATTTTCACGATATTTAGGGCGCACACGACGAATACGCGCTAAAAGACGCTTTATAACACCAAAATAATATACAGCATTGATTGTTTGACTAGTTGGTCCAACTCTTTGTGCACTATGCTGTGCGAATCATAAAAACAAACCAATATTGTCTTGACTTTTGACTTCTCCAAACGGCTTTTTTCTGTCTTTCTTCATTTGGATGCGGTCTTTTTCCCTTGGATGTTTCCATTCAGAGCTTTGACGCTTAATCTCTGGCTCGTATTGAAAATAACACGTCTCATCGCCAGGTGCAATAAAATACCTCAAGTTTTCGTCCTTTTTTGAGTCTTTAATCAAGTCTGTACAATGTTGAATTCAGTTATCTTGTGTGATGCAAACTTTGCACAAATTTTTCTAAGTCGCAAATGCTGTATCAAAATGCGCTGAATTGAATCTTTGGAAATATTTAATTCCATTCCCATGTATCGCAATAAGGATTTCAGCTCATTCCTCATAAATTCACGTACAAGTTTGATGTTACTTTGCACCAAGATATTCGTCGTCATTTATGTCCATACAATCGTCTTTAAATCGTTTATACCACTCATACACACTCGTACGTGATAAACACGCATCACCATACACCTGTTTCATCAATTAAACGTTTCAGTAAATGATTTATCGAGTTTAAAACAGAACTTGATATTTGCTCTTTGTTCAAAATTAATTTTTAGACCAATGTCGAATACACACTTTTACTTTATGCTTAATTTTTCTGCTTCTAAAGATGCAAATGTCATGATATTTTAGCATAACGTTTATGAAAGATCTACCCTACCGACGCGTTTTTCTCTGCAACAGACTGTGTATAAGCTTCTTCGTGTAGCTTGATTTGCAATTGGTTTACGTTAGAAAATAAAGTTATTATTATGAGCTATCAATGTAATTTACAAACATTACCACACTTAAAGTGCATTTTAGTGTATTTTAGAAAGTTTATTTAATTCAATTAACATCGAAAATCTTTTAAAGTCCATAACGAGATAAAAAGCTAAGAGTTGTATTCGAACGGCTTCATTATGTTGTATAAGTAAGGACATAAATAAATTACACACACATATGTCAATATACTAATTACAATAACTTAAATTAGCACAATGTAGTATTTAACAACTCACATAATGTGTGCTGTAACCCTTTCTTTATACTTCCCCGCTAATAACAGTGGTTAAGATTTTTAAACGAACATTTTTATAACCTCGCTGCGTCATAAATTACTGTCAATTAACGTGTCCATAAATGTTATGACACTTATGTGGTCCATAAGATTTTACGACCGAAAAATCTGTTTTAACAAAGAACATAATGAATACATAAATATGTTTCGTACTATATTTATGTAAACATTGTACATTGTGCCAAACGAATATATACTTATATATGTACATTTCGGTGTCCATAAAAATGAGTTTATGTACATTGTTGCAATGTTGAAAGGGACAAATTTTGAATATCGATGATTGAAACCTTACATTTATGTAACGTTATTCACTTGTGAACGGTTGAATATTACATTAATTCAATTAAATTATAAACCACAGTTTATATCGGGGGCATCACTCCCTTCGATCAAAAAGAAAAGCTTATAATAATATGAATATAAATTATAATTTTTTTATTTCTCTTTTGTTATTGTTATTAATATAAAATAAAGGGCGTTTCAAATTTCGCGGTTTTTTTAAAGAAAAAATAAAACACATAATTTGCATTCACTTTCAAAAACTTTTTATTGGCAATTGAAGTATCAGCTATGACATTTACATGCGAAAAATAATATCTGCCAAATGGCCTTCTCTTGCAGCTCCACAGACGTCCACTTTTTTGTTAAAATTTTCAATAACATTTTGACATAACTAAGGCTCTATCTCACCAATGACACGAATAATTTCATTTTTCAAAGCAGGAATTGATTGTGGATTGCTTTTATAAACCTGACTTTTCACATAACCCCAAAGAAAATAGTCTAACGGTGTCAAATCACATGATCTTGGCGGTCAATTAATATCACCGTTTCTTGAGATTACACGTCCAGAAAATTTTTCTCTCAATAAATCAATTGATGGTGTGTAAAGTGGGGTGTAGCGCCATCCTGTTGAAACACATATCCTCTAGATCAATATTGATTAATTCAGGCCACAAAAATTCGGTTATCATCCTACGATACCGATCACATTAACAGTTACAGCTTCACCAGCAGCATTTTCAAAGAAGCAAGGTCAAATTACACCACCTGACCATAATGCACACCAAACAGTAACTCGTTTAGGATGCTTAGGTTTCTCATGAATAATTCGTGGATTTTCCTCATTCCAGATACGACAATTTTGTTTATTAACATAGCCACCAAGTTTAAAATGTGCCTCATCAGAAAACATTACTTTTTGAGAAAAATCAGCTGGTTGTTCATTGATGAAATTGACAAATGAACGACGTTTTAAATGATCTAATGGCTTCAGTTCTTGTATTATTTGAACCTTATATGCCTTCAGAGCTAAATCCTTGTGTAAAATACGCCATGTTGTTGATCCACTACATCCAAGTTATTGTGAACGTCGTCTAATGGACATTTCAGGATCTTCAGCAACACTTTCACTGACCCAACTAATATATTCTTGTGAACGACCACTACGACTATATTTTGCTCTTTTTTGATCTTCCACGGAACCGGTCTCTTGAAATTTTTTAATAATTCGACCAATAGTGCTTTCAGATGGACGATTATGTAAACCATAAAATTCACGTAATTTTCTAAAAACTCTTCACAGAACGCTGATTTTCATAAAACAATTCAACAATTTGAACGCGCTGTTGTACTGTGTACGAAGCCATTTTTATAAATGTCATATATCACACTTTTTAAATGCCCACATAGCCAGACAAATTCAGTGCGCCATCTATATTTTATTTATTCTTAGAAAAAACCGGGCAATTTGAAACACCCTTTATTTAAGTATTATATTTGGATCACAGTTTGTTGATGAGTTATAACCGAGATACGTATTTCTAGATTTCGACTTGATTAAAATTTATATTTCGTATTACCTACACAAATTTTCTAAGTTTACATTTAATACAGCTCTGTATTTACAAACGACTGCATTCTACCGAAACTCTGTAGCGCAAGTTGATTATGCATCGAGGTAAGCAATTCCCTTCAGTAATATTTCAGTACCGTCGTAGAGTTCAATAATGTCAAAGCTGCTTTGAAATTTAACATTTATTATGTAGCAGCGTATAATGGAGATTTCTTGTCACAGAAGTGTACCATGAATTACAAATTCACTTTGTAAATTATTGATGTCATTTACATTTGCCCCGCTACTTACACTAGGCAAAATATCTGTCAAATAGTTTATGAAAGCGGATTGTTCACCGTTACTTTGCTCCGTCCAGTCATTATTGTCCTAATTATTAAGCATTAGATCCTTGATCGAATGAATATTCTAGGATTCCCCGAGCGCTACGTTTAATACACCGAATTAGAACGGAGACTTAATGTAATTACGTGTACTAATGAAGGCGTGTCATTTAGGAAATAATAAATTTATAATTTCAATAGTTGACACTACTGAAGGAACTAAATTGTTGCATAAATATATACAATGAATGTGTTTAGCGCTGAATTTAATAAAAATATTAGAATTAAAAAACGTTTACCGACTTCTTATTTGTCTTTTATTAAATAACAATAATAGTTATTAAACAGACTCTTAAAGAGCCTTCTTAAACTCTGATAAATGGTTATATTATTCAGTGGAATTCTTTTTAGTCAATTTTCTCGTGTATCTTGGAGATTTTCTACTTTATAATTAAATAGTTCATTTTAGAAACTTCGCAAATCACGAAAATGTAAATACAAGATAATATAAGTATGCTCTTTTGCTTGAAGATTTCAACACATCATTATCTTCGTTGTATATATATTTCTCGTAGGCATATTGTTTGAAGTTCAAAATAAAGAGAATGCGCGAGGAAAAAAGACATTAAAGAAGAGAGCTCAACGTTGGAAGGAGATTTTTGCTGTACACATGGAACAAACCAGACATGTCCGAATCATATAATCTTTGTATTAACATTAGTGGTGTCAGTTAAATATATGAATATTTTATTTTTCATACGATGCCAAACTTAAACTGTTTAGAAGAAATAAATATAAATAAAATGTATAAAACGGTTAAAATTATAATTTTTCTGTTTGGTATCGTAAAAGCGCATAATAATGTGCAATTGATAACCGACCATTCCATAATGCAATTTATGGCACATCAGAAGTACTCAAATTAACTGTTTCCATGCTATAATGGTGAGGGTACATTCTCGAGGAAAATGAGATTGTGTGTTCAAGTTCTGGGCGGAGAAATTTCTTCAACAAATTTCTGCATTACATATACCATGTATAAAGGGGTCAAAATTAGAATTTTTCAGAAGTATATTTATTAATATAAATATAATATTATTATTATATTAGTAGGTACATATAATCGATGTATATAGAAGTTGTTTAAATTTAAACTAATTTTCGAATTTATGATTTTGAATTCTTGATTCTTCTACATTTCAAATAAAAGTATAAAAATTAATTAATTTGAACTTGTGTTATACAAACTACGGCGGGTGACACGATATTCCCAGCATATGATGCTGACACTATTTAATTTTATTATAACGTACAATTATAATTAGGGAATTTTGAATATATTTAATATGGAAAATGAGCATTATACTAAGGTGGGTGAAACAATATCCCAGTGTGTGTGTTCCAATCCTGTATTTATTTGGTTTGATATAAACCCTATAAAAGAAACAGTAGTCGTCAGTAGTTCATCTGAGACTTTTAATCGAGAAGAAATGAACTTGTTAAACCCAGGTTTAAAACATTGTTTACCCAACTGTGAGACTCCTACCGAAGGAGTGATTGCAAGCATAGAAATGTCTATTAAGAATGTAGAACAATTTCCAAAAACTTCATTAGAATGGTTTGTAAGTTCCAAATTAAACACAATTTACAGCAGCACAAGCGAAAGTCAGTTAATTATGAATGGAACTCGATTAAAAATCTCAGGTCGAAAGACTGCTTTTATTTAAAAGCAGATAAAAGGAGCAAGTTAGTAATTTTCGGTCCACTAACTCTGTTAATATAGGAAATACAAAAGACAAAGTCTAGGCCAATAAGAAATATGGGATTTACGAAATTATGTGTCTAGATTGCAATAAACAGTATACCGGTTAGACAAAACGTTCGTTAGAAACCCAGCATAAAGCACATATTGGCACACATCAAATTCAATCGACCTGAGAAATCTAGTTTAGCAAAGAATGTGCTAGAAAATAATCATAACCTAGCCCTTGCTTATCTACATTTGGTTAAGAATGTAAATTATTACCGTGAATTATATAGCCATGAAAGCATACATATTTTAACCATGTGTTAAACTCCGATGGTGGTCCGATCTCATATTCTTGTCTTTTTCAGTTAATTGAAAAATAATATACGACCATTAAAAAAGTTGGCATATGTAAGCAGAATGTGTACCTTAAGAATAGAATACAATTTAAAGTGAAACGAATCTACAGTGTGTGTTTGGGTTTTAACGTTTAAAAGTCCAATAGGGACTTGTTTCTGTGCGAGTTTTGTCTTGGATCTAGGTACTACACTCTACCGATGAAGACAAATTATTTGTAAAAATACGTATACATAATACGAAAATTATTGTAGAAAGGGGTTTTATCAACCTTTAGTGATTAACTGTATTTTCTTCTTCTATAATATTTTATAATTACAATCCAACCAGAGGTTATAAACAAGAAATTTTAGATTTAATTTACTCGAAACGCGTCTCACTAACGTTTGAATTATTTTCAAATGTTTAATGTATATAACACTGCAAGTTTTAATATTGAATTTCAATAGTTAATTAGTCACATTCATATTTCGTCCTAAATTTATAATTATTCAAACGCGCTCCTCCTATCTGCATGTATTAGTTCTCCACGTTTCATATCCGTAACACGAAAGATAAAGCTTAACCATCATACCATATTCTAGTAGCTGTCAGTGTTTGTGTGTTTACATTCATGGCCTAAATTTATTCTTAACGGTGGAGAGCGGCTTTCCGGATGAGTAGAACTACATAAATAAACGCGTGGCGTACTTTTGGCACTTATATTTATTGGTTTTTAAAAGGCATCCACTTTGTGAATGGCGTCTCGAATGCCGCCCGCAAATGTGCTAGGTGCTACTGCCATATGTTTGCCATGCAAACAGCTGTCAGAATATCTCAACACACGAGTCGAATAACTGGTTGACTTTCGCGAATTTTTCCCTCGCTGTACGTATGTTCCACACAGTGTCTGCGCCAGCGGACCATCGCTCACCGCTAACTGGCGATATCGCGTCGAAATGGGCCGTCGTAATAACAGTCTTAGTGGTTGTAGTTTTTAAATTTAGAACTTGGAGCGTGGTACTCTGTTGTTTGTCGATGAAAAATAAGGAAAATATGAATAATTACGTAGAATACATATATACTCCAAGGGTAACGCATCAATTGAAAAAAAATCGCAGGGGGCAAGATCAGAGCTGTGCGAAGGATGGCTCATCAATTCAATGTTTTGCCCGGTCAAATATTCAATTGTTTGAACCGACCCGTGAGAGCTCGCATTGTCATGATGGAGAATGATCTGTCGTTTTCGGTTTGTTTTCCTTATTTCATCAAGAACTTTTGGCAAACAAATAGTTGTGTACCACTCGGAATTGACCGTTCTAGAACTCTCTAAAGGCACGGTTGCAACGTGACCGATTTTTCCGGAAAAACAGGCGACCATTTGTTTTGATGTGCTTCGAGCGCGAACAACTTTTGTTAGTTTTGGCTCACCTTAGAATACCCACACAGTCAACTGCTGTTTACTATCGGGCTCACACGTATAGATTCAAGATTCATTTCTTGTGATGATTGTATAAATGTTCTTTGAAGCACCGCCATTGTATTATTTGTGCATTTTTTGGCACCAATCGACGAGAGTCCTTTTTTGTGCGGCTGTCAAATTATGTGGTACCCAACGTAAATATCGCTTCTTAACGACTAACTGTTTATGCAGGATCTAATGCACGCTGGTGTTACTAATACCTAGAGATGTCTCGATCCCACTGTATGTCACATGGCGGTCTTGCATTGATGTTTTTCGACACAACAACATTTGTGGGACGACCTTCACGAAATTCATCGTCCAAGTTTGAATTCACTATACCAACGATATACTGTAGTTTGCGATGGTGCTTCATCACCATATAAAGAATTCAGCTCGTCGATGCATTCTTGTTGAGATAATCCACGCCGAAAGTTATGAAAAGTAATTGCACGAAAATGTTCGCGAGTTAATTCCATTTTTTCGCTGACATAAAATTTTCAAGTTACTGTCAACAGTAGAAACAGCGACCGGATAATGAAACTGTCAAGGTAAATATATTGTCAAAAATGACAAACTCCACGATGCAATCATGAGAACGGGGGCAACACTAACAGTGTTGCCAGTTCCCGAAATATAAACGGCTATCCTCGTATAACCGGCATATACCCCCTTTCTGAAAGTATCTACTGTATTCTCTATTGTAATAATCATGTCGACAAGTGATGAAAGCATTGTCAGAGACGTGGTTTCGGCCCGGAAGTTCAAAGAAGCTATTTCGTGATATAGTTGTGTTATGGACTAAGCTACATCTCCAAAGCATATAGGAATGTTAGCGTTTCTACAAATGCTTATCAGTAACGGTCAAACAAATACATATTTTTAATTAGGAAACCTATACATAAATTAGTGAAATGTCTCCTAAGCATTGTTTATTTTTATATTGTGATTTGTTTAATTAATGTAAATATGTATTAATTAATATTTTATTACATTAAAATCCTAATTTATAATTTCGCATTGATATTGAACAATAGCTTCTATTAGATTAAATAAATAAAAAAGAAACGCAGTAGTCCTTAACATAAGAAAAATTGTTTTAGTAAAAAGCGAAAATAAAAGAAAACAGGACAACCACCTGCAAGAAAATAATATTTTTCCAGCGTATAATTGCCTTATTACATTTCGTGAGTTATATTCATAATTAGCATACATCACTTGAGTACGTATATGGAAAGGTGAAAGCCAAATTGGGCAAGCGAATCAAGTCAATTGAATGGGAACTCGGAAGAGGTACGATAATGTTTATATGCCGATGGCGTTGCAATTATGCCGTTCGATTTATGTGATCTTGTTGAAACTGTTTTTCGTTTGTAATTTTTTTAAGCGATTTGTTCCGACGTTAAAAAGTTTAAATGGAAAAAGAAATTAAAATAAGAATTCTTCGAAAGCAATTTATTGGACGCGTCTCAGAATTTCGTATAATGCTTAGAGAGGAACAAGAAAAGTATTTATTTAATTTATCAAAAATAATTATTCGTATTAGTATTTAAACTTCAATAAATAAGCTAAAATTGCGATAATTCAAAAGAAAAGAAACAGTAAATTGTAATGGAGACTGTGGTTGACACAATTAATAAAAAAATAAGTAAAACCACTTTCCACAATGTTCGTATTCTGTATACACGTTTCGTAAACTAAGTTATCATCTTCAGCAAATAATTAATTACATGGATCCCGCGTTAAAACTAGCACAGAAACCAACACACAGCGTCAAAAGTTAAAAGACAAACACACAGAGTGTTTGGCGGCAGGACTGTTACATTTTTTTCATATGTTTATTTAAACCAATAAAGGTTATTGTCTTATGTCAGTGTGTGTATGGTTCAGTTTCATTTTTTAGAAGATTTTTTTTAAAAATAAGATTATTGAATTGGAAAAAGTAATGAATATTTGCGATTGATAACCTTTTGTATGTCTCAAAATAGTTTCCGATTCGAAGATAAGTTCTATGAACAGAAACAAGGAACAGCAACGGGTAACTGTCTTTCATTTATAGCGGATTTAATCATGAGTAATTTGTTGAATTCAAACATAGCTCCAAATTTTTTTTGGAGAGTTTGGATAAAGTATGTAGATGATACCTTACCTATCTCAGAATCCCTAATAATTAGAAATAATCATATAATAGAAATTGAAATTTTACGAAAAGAAACTATCACTGTGAATTCTCCAAGCACCCCAATGACCTTAACTGCGGCGATAGCTACCCCCTACATAACGCCTGGCAATCCTGCATTTCTAAACTACCCAACCGCAACTGCAACGCTCTACTGACCCATGACCCATTACCCATATATAAACCCGTCCACCATCGACTTACACCAGTTTCAGTGCAGTTGTTGAACCCTGAAGATGTCTCATACAAATGGGTACGAAACGTCGTCAGATATACAAGTGACGCGGTTCCAGTCCGGAAGCTCAGAAGCAGATAGCATGGATCACGACTGCGGAAGTCTACGTACCAGATTTCTCCATGTAGTTTCTTTTCGGAAAATTTTAATTTCTATTTTATGATTATTTCAAATTATAGGGTATTTAAGAAAGATAGGATGTCGTTATTTTCTTTTTCTACCATAAATTTAATTCTTGGAAATTTAATTGCTTGACGAAATCGTTTAAGTTACATTTATGTGAGTGAAAAATCACGGAAATATCATCTATCATAGCATGCAACAAAATACCGCTTCATCCAATTTTCTTATCAGTCGTATGCTTAGTTTTCCATTAAAAGGAAGTGATATACGAAGAAGAATTAAATTTTATTAAGACTATCGCGATTTACGAAAGCTAATTTAAAAAAGACAATTCGGGGTACTAGATGTCACATATTTTGTCACTTCAAAGTAATCGCGACAAACAAAGTATACGCTTTACGTTTCACCAGATGATGAAAAATTTAAATGATATTTTTAAAGAGCGCAGTTATCACGTTACATTTCATTCAAGTAACTATTAAATCTCTATTAGAAAATGTGAAAGATAAAGTCGAATTAAATCGGGAATATACGAAATAAAATGTCCAGATTGCAATAAACAATACATCGGTCAGACAAAACGTTCGAAAAGAACTCTGTGTAAAGATCATACGGCTCATACTAAGTTTAATCGACCTGTGAAATACAGTTTAGCAAAACACATGCTTGAAAATAATCATTACGTAATCGCAGATTATATACATTCAATCAAAAATATAAATAATCATCGTGGATTTGATAGCTACGCACGCATATAGATTTAAAAAAACAAAAGCCATGTGTTAAGAACCGATAAGGGTCCAATAACATATGCTTGTCCGTTCGAATTCCTGGGAAAAAAATTCCATCGTAGAAGTAAGTGGGGGAGTGTACTTTAGGATAAGTGGTTAGTTTCTAAGACTAGAATACATTTTATATTATGTGAAACGAATTTACAGTGCGATTGGCGAGTTTAATGCGTATCCAGATCCACTGTGATTCATTTTCTGCTGATGACGAAAACTTAGTTGTCGACATGAGTATACAGAATACGAACATGATTGTGGAAAGGACTTTTACTTACTTTTTTAATTAAAGAAAATAGTACTTGCGAAAATGTTCAATTTTCGCGCCTTGTATGTTTTGTAGTAATTTTTGTTTCTGTTTGCTTTTCTGATTAACTTTAGTTTGAATTAGCTTTAATGCTTTTATTACCTCTGCCATACATATGTCTAAACTCAGTTAGCTATTTTGTATTTTCCTGTTATTGGGCTATAAGCCTGTTGGAAATAAAGGATTTATTGTTATTATTATTATTTACCTTGAATTAAATTCTTTGAAAAAAAATCAAATCAATTTCTTGATTTAGAAACGAAAAGAATCAATAAATGCCAACACACGTAAAATGGATGCTTCTCTCACAATTGTTTTGTTCCAATAAACTTAAATACTAAAATGTACAAGCAGTTTATTTAGTTTTAACATAAATGTACAAAAATATACGTCTTTTGTAATTAATTAAGTCCTCGCTTTGTAAACTGGAAGTGCTTATATTATATTTTGAAAAAGAAAACATAAATTGAAAACTGAGATTATGGGATTAAGAAGACAATATAGCCCCAAGTGAAGACTTGCTTCAATTACTATAGTCTTAATAATAAAGGAGCCTCTCTCTCACTCTCCGAACAAAAGCAGGCTTGACAGGATTACGTCTTCCATAGGCTTTGCAGAGTTCCGAATTAGCTCCAGAAGCAGCCACTCTTAAGGGTTGTATTTAAATTAGCGACCAAGAAAGCGACTAAAGTGATAAACTGCCAAATTAATAGATTATTTTCTCTGCCTGTATCAAACACAAAAGCTAACAAAGCAAGTTGAATAAATTTGTCGTAGCATGTAGCTTGTGTAGGTATAATTTACTGTAAACATACATATATGTTTATTGTGTAAGTATGCTCTATTGTTAAAATATATTTCATGAGAATTTGAACTGTACATAGTTTGAGGAAACTCATAACTGTTTACGTTGTTTAATATAATGCGTCTTAAATAAATAAATTTTAACATTACAGACAGGAGAAAAAACTATTTTTTACTTTAAGACAACTGTGGCAAATTATATTGGGTTGGCAACTAAGTACTTTCGGTTTTGTAGTATAAAATAAAACACTTTTTTTTTAAACAATAGTTTTTAATCAATTATATATTTTCCATTTTGCTCAATGACCTTTTGTCATCTTTCTTTCAGCTGCATGATTCCGCGCTCATAAAATTTCTGGTCCTTATTAGCAAAAAACTGAACCAGGTGCGAGTCAAGGTCATCGTCATTTGTGAAAGTTTTACCATTCAAAGAATTCTGCAATCTTCGAAATAAATGGTAATCAGATGGTGCTAGATCAGGGCCGTATGGGGGATGTGGCATCACTTCCCAGCCAAGCTCCAATAGTTTCCCACGAGTTGCCAAAGATGTGTGAGGCCTTGCATTATCTTGGTGGAAAACTACACCTTTCCGATTTGACAATTCTGGCCGTTTTTCTTTGATTGCTGTTTTATTAATTATTGACAGTAAACATCAGAATTGATCGTTTGGTTCCTTGGAGACAGCTCAAAAAACACAACACCTTTGTAATCCCACCAAACTGACAGCACTATCTTTTTTGGATGCAATTCAGCTTTCGATGTGGTTAAAGCTGGTTTATCGTGTTTGCTCCATAATCGTTTTCGAACTATGTTACTGTACAGGACCCATTTTTCATCACCGGTGATGATTCTTTTTAAGAAAGGGTCGGTTTCATTTCGTCTAAGGTGCATATCGCAAAAGTTGATTCTTTGTGTTAAATGAATTTCTTTCAATTCGTGAGGTACTCAAATATCAAGCTTCTTAACTAGCCCCAGACATTTTAAATGTTTTTCAATTGTTGTGTGCGATACATGTAGCCTCTCCGCAACCTCTCGAACAGTTATATGACGATCCTCTTCAATTATGACTTTGATTTGGTCATCATCAACTTCAGTAGGCCGACCAGAACGTTGCTCATCTTTGAGGGAAAAATCTCCAGAACGGAATTTTTTATACCAATTCTGACACGTGCGCTCTGATAAGCAATTGGCACCATAAACTTCACATATCTTTTTGTGAGCCGCAACAGCTTTCTTTCCTTTACGGAAATAAAATAGTAAAATATGTCGAAAATGTTCGTTTCTGCACTCCATTTAAAATTAACCCATAACTAATAGCTTTAATAAAATTCTCGCACTACTTGCTTCTGAAGTTACGTCAATGTGACTAGTATCACGCGACAAACGGTAAAGTACAGCACTAACATACATTATACAAAAAATAAAGCAACGCTCTCTATCAGTAAAAATGGAAAGTACTTAGTTTCCAACCCAATAATATCGTTTAAAAACGAAAGTAAAATTGTGAAATATAAGCAAATATATGATTAACTTCTTTATTGGTCCTAAAATCTTTTCCCTATTTCCGTTTTATTACCAATTTTTAAAAGGTCAATGTACTTCGGAGATTTCTTTTTGTAATGACCAGAGTTGGGATGTCTTCCCGCGGGTCAGGTTCGCACTGAGTACGCTGCGTCCCCACTAGTGTAATGTAATAAAACCGATAATGTGTTCATGAAAATCGCCTGTGATTTAAGACTTCATCTATTCGATAAGCAACCATTTCCCGACTTCTGGAATAAATAAAATCCCAAGTGAAAGATACCATCCCTGAGAGTGTTACAGAGCCATATGCCAACTGTGCGTAACGACGTCAAGAACATGATGAAAGTTGTAGCAAAAGATAAACAGCTGTGGTTATGTGTCGACAAAACGACAGATCCAAAAAAACATTCTGTTTTGACTATTATAGTGCGTGTTCTAGGTCCTGTTAAAGCGACATTTCTCATTATATTAGATAAGTCGTTGATTATCACAATTCCTAGCGTGAATATGTAGTTTATAGCATGTGTTTATCTAAGCGTAGTTAATGTTCCCTTAGCTTCATAGCTAAGGAAATTTGTAAAACGTTTAAAACCGAACAATTAATTATTTTAACAAAACGTAACAGCTTAACTACACAAGATTCATAAAATCTGAATAAATTTACAACCGTATAGAGTTCACATAACTGAGTAATGATTCTAAAAGATTCAAAACTGTATATTTTGTTATTTTTTTAAGGCAACAAAATCCAATTACCGTTCATACTACTTTACATACGGGTAATGTTAATTATTAATTATGATATTGTAAATAAACCGAACCTGCCGCTTGTAGATATGTAAATATTGGCTGGCGCAAATGTGCGAACACAGGTCCAGACACGAAACACGTGTTCCGCTGGGAACTAAATGTAGCAGCAGCCACAAGAAGATATTTCATCTGTTCCCTTCCCCCTCCTACTCAATATGGAACATTGCAGTTTTACCACATGTAAATATCGGTTTCAAGTGAACGAAAGACCGACAAACACACCCTCCTTGCTGGCATTGCTATACTTTCGTTAGAAGTATCGTAACATGTAGTAAAAGTTTCTTTCGATATGAATTATTCATTTACAATTTAATTAATTTATGGATTTACGTAGATTTTAAACGAAATAATAGTTGTATTGATGTAGAATATAAATATAAACAAACGATTTAATTAATAATTAGTCATTAATTAATTTAATTAAGAATAGTTTTTGTTAATATCATTTACAAAAATCGGAGATTTTTAAGAGGGAATTAAATTATATCAAATAACTGTTTTCTTGATAACGATTGAACACTATAATCACGGTTCTCAACGGTACAGATCGCGTACGGAGTTTGTTTTCGTACGGGTATTTTTCGTCGTGGTTTACCAGGTGCGACACTTTGCAATTATCTGCTGATAATGACAACTTGGTTGTCGAAATGCGTATACAGAATTACGAAAGTTAATGTGAAAAGGGGCTATATATCAATGTTAGTGATTAAGTTAATCAACCACAGGCTCCAACAAATTCAACTTCAAATTGAACAATATGTTGCTTTATTGCAAAAAATACACTCAATTCCTCGTTTCGAATAAATACTAGTAGTCCTGAATTTTCGGTCGTAGTAATCGTCCCATCAGACAAGCTACAGTGGATAAATTTTGTTTTTGTGTTACGCACCGGTCGAAGTATCGAAAATATTGTAGCCGTAAGTGCTTCAGTTCAAAATCAGCCAAATAAGTCGATCCCACGCTGTTCACAGGAATTGAAAATCTCTCAAGCCACATTGTGGCGAACTTTGCGTAAAGATCTTGGCTTACACCCTTACAAGATCAAATTAAATTAAGAACTGAAGCCTCTTGATCATTTGAAGTGCTGAAACTTCTCCAATTGTTCTCTGCTAAAATTTGAAGAAAGTCCTGAATTTCATCGAAAAATCATCTTCAGCAATGAGGCTCATTTTTGGCTTAATGGCTTTGTCAATAAGCAAAATATGCGTTATTGGACAGCAACAAACCTACATGTGTTTCAAGAGACTCCACTACAACCACAAAAAGTGACCGCGTGGTGTGGATTTTATACCGGAGGTGTATTTAGACCATATTTTTTTATTGATGAAAATGATCGCCATATTACGGTTAATGGAGTTCCCTATCGTGCCATGTTGGAAGACTATTTTTGGCCAGAATTGTATGGACTTGACATCAGTGATATGTGGTTCCAAGGAGATGGTGCTATATGCCACAGAGCTGATGAAACAATTGATCTATTCAAGGGAAAATTCGGTAACCGTGTAATCTCGAAAAATGGTCCGATTGAGTGTCCACCTGGTTCATGCAATTTAACGCGGTTGAATTTCTTTTTATGAGGTTACGTTAAGTCGTTGGTGTATGCCAATAAGCCAGTAACATTAAAGGAGCTCAGGGACAACATCGAACGCGAAATTGCTAACGTTTCGGTCATTATGTGTGAACGAGATCGAATTCCATAGTTAAATGTAACATATGTACTACCCCTGGAGTAAATTTCAGCCCAATGTCTTAAATATTCTGTTTTATTTAAGTACGAAATTATTCTGTCCTTATTGAGAAACCCAATATAAGAGAATACAGTAAAAAATAAACAACATAAAAGTAAAAGTGGAGGAAATACGAAATAAATTAAAAAGAAATTATAAAGAATAATATGTCAAATTCGCAAACGTAAATTCTTCAAATAAAACGTGTTTATACGTGCCACATATTTATAATTCCGAAAACAAGCTTCGTAAAACTTGGACGTTGAAGGCATTATATGTTGCATTGTACATTAACCCTTTTCTGAAAGAAAGCCAACTGTGCGGTACTAATATCATGTCAATCTATTTCAATAGATAGTGACACATGGATGCCTGGACATCTAATATACGAAGTCACCCTTTCAAGGGTATTCACATTAATTGTGTTAGAATGTTAGACACACACAATAGGGAATTGTTACTGATGTGGTTAAGGTAGGAATCCGTTCGTAGTACTACCAGTACTGATTTTGTATTACCTCTAATAATCCATCTCTGTAATGTATCTGCATTGACGAGAGTGCCTTCTGTTGTATTGCGCACATATACTAAATCAAAAAGGAAATTATTATATTTGGAAATGCGCCATATTAATATGTTCTTAAATCGTGTATTT
This sequence comes from Dermolepida albohirtum, assembly GCA_031893035.1. Taxonomy (NCBI): domain Eukaryota; kingdom Metazoa; phylum Arthropoda; class Insecta; order Coleoptera; family Scarabaeidae; genus Dermolepida; species Dermolepida albohirtum. The sequence goes on along the minus strand of JAVIWB010000505.1, from coordinate 82,076 downwards.
ATTAAATTATTTTTTTAAAACTTAAGAACTTAATTTACGAATACATCTTTGATAATGAAATAATCCTTCCTATCTCTTTATTACAATACAGTAGTACATAAACCCAGAGCTTAGTTAAAATATGAAATGAATGAAAAGAATTGTAAAAGAACGCATAAATTTACACAGTCAAAAATCCATTTGGCAAAATTGAAATAAAGTTTTGAATTTAGTTCTGAACTAGGTACAAACCCAACTTTTTATATTAAAATCACTTCTACTTTAGAGATAATGAATATACACATTCAAAACTACGTTTCGACATGATTCGTCATCATCAGAAGATAATCAATGTCTCACCTGGAACCATGGAAAAACCCGCACAGACCCGTGGCAGACTTACATCGTCGGAAACCAAGTATACACAGTGTGTGTTTGGCTTGCCTGTCTTTGCGACGATTAATTATTTACTTTAACAAACCATGGAGCGATACACGCCTCAAGAACATGGAATTATTGTTACCGTTTATTTGACAAATTTTCAGTCCATTGTTTTAGCGCAGCGTGAATATTGTCGTGTTCCATGTTCTCAAACAATAAAGCGTTTGGCTGAGCATCTCGTGCATACTGGGTCCACTGCAAATGTCACAAGAATTGGCCGGCCTCGTATTGTTTGTTCGACCGAGAATATCGCTGCTGTTGCCGACGACGTCAGAGAATCCACAAACATCAACGAGACGACGATGCACACAATTTGGCATCGGCAGACGTTCGTTGCAACGAGTTTTGGTGAAAGATTTGAAAATGTTCCCCTACAAAGTGCAAACTGTTTACGAATTGCTGCCTGCTGACCGTCGGATAAAGTTAACTTACTGCCATGTTCTGTTAAACCTGGTGCAAGAAGAGGATGATTTCGTATCAAAAATCATAATGAGCGACGAAGACCTTTTCCACTTAAGTGGTTATGTTAACAAACAAAATTTGAATTTCTGGGGCGCAGAGAATCCACATAAAATGCATAAAGAGTCATTGCATCCCCTCAAAGTGACTGTTTGGTGCGGCATTTGCCGTGAAAAAGTGATTTGGCCCTCATTTTTTTGAAAACGCCGATGGCACCACCGTAACCGTAAATGGTGAGCGTTACAGGCAGATGCTAAACGGGTCTTTTGCCGCATGTTGCTGCATTGAGTCTCGATCATCATTTCAACAAGACGGAGCTACAGTTCGGGCAACGATGGAGATTTTGAGACACCAATTTCCAGGTCGAGTGATCTAACAGCACCAGACTTCTTCCTTTGTGGCTTTTTGAAACCTCGCGTTTACCACAACAAACCACGAACCTTGCAAGTCTTGAAAGCAAACATTGAAGAAGAAATCGCCAACTCGGGAGGTTGCCATTTGAGCGATATATTTTTTTCAAATTAATATTCAATTTTACACTTTCAAACAAAGTTTTTATGAAAACAGAGCTCTTTTTACGATATAACAAAATGGCAGCCAGTTCAAATTATGACATTACTTTTGCGCCACCCGTTAATTCTGTCACAGGTGTAGAGTAAATATATGTAATAAGAACGTACAAGTACCAAACTGTATTTTCAGCTGAACAACGATTTATATTTTTCATATCCGTCAAGCAAATTAATAAAGACGTTCAAAGTTTTGTCAAAATATATATACACGCCCAAATATATATGTATAGGTGCTGTATAAATACAAACAGAGTATGTGACAAGATAACACATGGGAAATATTAAATATACGTGAAGCATTAGAATGACGGCTTCTATTTAAAAAGGCATAAAAATAGATTACTCAACATTACTTTTCCTTTTGGTAACGCAGAGACAACGAACATGGGGCGAATATTTCGGACTGATGTGACGTGGCATTTTTTTTCTGCAATTTTTATTTCAACATCGCTCAAATTTCTTTGTCTTTTTTTCCGTCTCTTTCCCAACTGCCACATACGTTTAGATCCACAAACGCACCCACACGAACACAAAGAAACGTTGCAGAAATACACTCTCTCTCTCTCAGTCAACAATTTTCGCAAGTTTTATGAAAAAAGAAAATACGTACGTATACTGTATACAAAGCAACGTTTTTCACAACATTTAATAGTGGCGATGCCCGAAACGAAATATTAATTTAGAAAATTAAAGTCTTTCCTCAGTGACGGGCGGATATTTACTTCTGTATGTTTGCGGTATGGCCGTCATTCCTGCATCGTCACAATTATTGTCTCGGCATGAGCTCCCGACCGCGAGGGAAAAGATAGAGGGAATATTAAAAAAAAGTATGCACGTTATCTTTCAGGAATTTTCATTTTCATCCAACCGCTTGTTATGTATGTATTTGTGTTTGTGTAATATGGATTTTTTTTCTTGTGAAGACCTACTAACATATTTGCAGGAAGGGAATATGCGTACGTACGTACAGTATGGATAGCACGTATGTAATAAAATTATTTAAAAGATTATGAAAAATGTTCGGGCAGGTCAATTTTTACACCGAATTTAACGTCTTTTAAGAAACATTTGAATGTACAAGGTGATTCATGAAAAGGTTTTCCAATAGGGAAATAACAATTTTGTCTTTTAATACAAACGCACTTTTGAACGTTTTTCATGATCTGTCAACGTGAAAACCTCAGTCAAGGTTAACATTTTTATCATGGTGAAAGATATGAATAAACAGCATTTGGGAATTATTAAAAATTACAACCGCAATTCTGAGTTGGTTGCCGCAACTTGAAAAGCGCTTACTCCAACTTTCGGTCATAAAAAGCGTCCCACCAGACAGGCTGTGCGTGCTATAGTTGATGAATTCGAGTCAAAATATTCATTATTGGATGTTTCTCTGCCAGTGAGACAATGCACCGGACGAAGTACTGGAAATATCACAGCCGTAAGTGCTTTGGTTCAAAATAAGTCAAACCAGTCGATTCCACGTCGTTCACAGGAATTGGGAATCTCTCAAATCACATTGTGGCGAATTTTGCCTAAAATTTTTGGCTTACACTCTTACAAGATCAAATTAATTCAAGAACTGAAGCCCCTTGATCGTTCGAAGCGCCGAAACTTCCCCGATTGGGTTCTGCTAAAGTTTGTAGAAAATCCTGAATTTCATCGAAAAATCATCTTCAACAATGAGCTCATTTTTTGCTTAATAGCTTTGTCAATAAGTAAAATACGCATTAGCGGACAGCAGCAAACCCACATGTGCTTCAAGAGACTACATTATAACCACAAAAAGTAACCATGTGATGTGGATTTCATGCCGGAAGTGTGATTGGACCATATTAAAATGATCGTCATGTTACGGTCAATGGAGTTCGCTATCGTGCCATGTTGAAAGAGTATTTTTGGCCAGAATTGGATGCACTTGACGTTAGTGATATGCGGTTCCAACAATATGGAGTGCCACATGCCACACAGCTGATCAAAGAATTGATCTATTAAAGGGGAAATTCCGTGTAACCTCGAGAAATGGTCCGACCGAGTGGCCACCCTACTCATGCAATATAACGCCGTCGGAATTCTTTTCATGGATTTCTGTTAAGTCGTTGATTTATGCTAACAAGCAACAACGTTAGAGGTGCTCATAGACAATATCGATTGCGAAATGGCCAACGTTCCGGCCGATATGTGTGAAAGAGTGGTGGAGAAATGGCTTCAAAGAATCGATCGCCGCAACCGTGTTCGCGGTGGTCATATGAACGAGCTCGGATTCCATAGTTAAATATGTAACATGTGTACTGAACCTGGAATAAATTTTAACCCAATATCTCAATTATTCTGTATTTTATTTAAATATAAAATTGTTACGTCCTTATTGAAAAACCAGCTACTTGGAGTAATTGATTGGTGAGTTTTATTAAATGGATTACCCTGTACATTTTTATATTTTTTAAATTCTAATTGATCATTTCACTTTCACGATATATATATATATATATATATATTAAAGATAATAATTTTTAAGTGATTTAATAAAAAAGCAAAAGTAGGTAAAGCGAACAATCTTAAAACATAAAAAGATAAAATATTTGTTTACACAATTCCTTGTTTGTTTGAGCGCGTTAATTGCTCAAAATATTCTCCATCGATTTTTGACAAAGACGTAGCCTGTAGTAGGACACCTGCCTAATAAAAAAAAACAAAATATTCTTCATTGGTTGTTGTAGTAAGTGCATATGTAACAACAAACATGTAGCATTTAGCCGACTTTATATGAACCACTTACTTCATTTACAGCCATTATTATTTAGCATATCTAATGTATTTAAGAGAAATAGTGTAACTTAGTGAGCAAGGCAACTTCATTGTCGAAATACGTGTACGGATTGATGTAGTTAACGGTTTTTTTTGCTTTTTTCTGATTAATTACTTGACTTCTCTAACTCAAATATAAGAAAACTAGCAGTACCGTGCGCGCGTTGCTACGCCACCAACTAAAATAAATGTGAAGGAAAGACATTACACAAATATTCAATTCATTTTGAGTCATTTTATGGATTTTGTTCATTTTGAAAGAATTGTGACATTGCAGCGTTTCGTTTCAATTCGATATTTATTGAAGTTCTGTGGGATACACAATATTTCTTGCTTTTCCATCTGGTGCGCAAACGAACAAATCAGAAGGTTTTCCGACGCGTGAGCAGGCCACATAGAGCTGCCCATGTGAGAAGCATTGATTCTCCAAATTTAATCCACACACTTGCAACGATTGTCCTTGTGCTTTGCTGATAGTCATTGTGAAAGCGAGTCATAGCGGGAACTGCAAACGTTTGAATTCGAATGGCATATCTGTTGGGATCATTGGGATACGTGGCAACAGTACGTCTTCACCTTTGAATTTTCCAGTCAAAATTGTTGCCTCGATAACATTGTTCATCATTTTCTTGACTAAGAGTCTGGTTCCGTTGCAAAGTTGTGGTGGATTTATGTTTCGAAGAAGAATGATGGGTACGCCAATTTTCAATGTAAGAACGTGCGGTGGCATGCCTGGCAAATCAAGCGAATTCAAGAATTCAGTTGGATAGTTGACAAATTCGTCTTGATTCACCACAGTATCGATGGGCTTATATGTTGTCGTTTCGCCGGGTATTCCATTCTGAATGGTGAAGTTGATGGTATTGACATCGATGTTTTTGGCCGCTAATATAGCACGCGTACTGAGCCACTGATGATTTTTGTAGTTCTGTGCCGTGTTTGGGAAAACTTTTTACACCAATTCGTCTATGATTTCTGTGATCTTACAGAAGTTTGCTGACAAGGTGATACATTGCGTAGATTCATCAATTTGCATTCGCCCATTTCCAATATCCATTAATTGTTTTGCAAAATTTCCAATTGGAATGGCAGTGGCGCCATCTGTCGAAAATTGGTCGTACCAACTTAGAAACCTTCGTGGGCTCATGTAGAACAGCTTTGCTAAAGATCGTCACATGATCAAATACATAGTTTACGATTCTATAAAAGACTTACAGACAAACATTCATTTTTATATATATATATAGATGTTGCTTCATTGTGAAGTATTATGCCTTAATTATTTCTAAATTTTTAAATTTCGCTCCCTAACAAAGCGCATTCCTAGGCCAACTCATTTTCCAAAGTTTGTCGGACTCTTATCATGTAATTCTCCTAATACTTCCTAACAAAGCTAATCGTCCATTGAACTCCTCGGAAGTACTATGAAGTCAATACCTCTCCGAACTAAAATATTAATTAGGAAGCTGATCCGAACTTGTACAAATGAGAATTTCTCATTGTAACACGTTCACTTGTTCCTTTCGTACTGCTGCAGTCCACTTGACTTATCGCCGCTCGCGCTCTCTCCATCGTATCAAATGTTTAAAGCAAAACATTTCGGCCAGAAAATGGTAGAATAAACTTAGGGTTAAAGAATTAAATTTAGCAATCTTCGAACGATACTGTGCAAGGTGACACGAATAAGAAACGTAGAGGTGAACTAAACGTTAAAGTACCCTGTTAAAAGACGTCTATATGGGCAGACAAAACTTTATACAAGGAAGTACGAGCACTGAAGGGTAGACGCGGACAGATTGCGCAAGAAGTGGGAAAGGGAGACGATTTCAGTTTTAGATGTTTTCGTGGGGTTGAGTCGGAGTTACTCAGAAAATTAGAGCACTAAACAAGTGAATGTTAGAATAATGACGTAAGAAAGTGAACACATCGCTAAATAGCACGGAATTTGGATGGTAATTACGATGAGTACTTCCAGTTTCTTCTCTCCCTGCTTACTGTAAAAAGAAATTCTGGTAATTCGGATTTTTTTTGTTAGTCGTCTTGGTGTAGCTGTTCTTTTAGAAAGCGACTTTTAAAAGTTATGAAATATGTCTTCCGTAAATGGTCGAATAGGTCCCCGTTGTCGTTTCTCTTTTCGCTTTCCTTATTTTACCCACGTGAAAAAATAAATATAAAGTAAATATTCTCAAAGAATGGCTTTTACGAAGGCAGTTGCTCTTTTCCATTTTTTGTTAACAAGAAGACAGACAATTTATATAATGGCTTATTATGAAAAGTTCAGTTTTTTTTAAATTTTCTCTTGGGAAAAATGTTAATTTAATTCTCGTTATTTTCTGTTTGTTACAGGTATGTACGTGCATTTTGGCAGATTTTCTCTGATTGCGGAAGCTAAGGTAACATTCGATTCTATATTATTGTTATAATATGCATTAAGAGCATATTTTATTTTTGTTATATTCCTAGGTATATAATAAGCTCTTTTACACAGAATATTTGCAATAAAAAAAAGACAAAATAACATTTACAGGAAACGTTTATTAAAAAACATTCAAAAAATCTTAAAACAAATATAGTTAAACTATTTCAAATGACCTTTTGTTGACTATGCACAAGCTCTTAATCTTTGTAGTCATTCGCCGATAGCGGTACATACATATAAGTAGTGTGGTCAATTTTGTCAGTGCGACAGAACAATATCCATTGTAGTAAGTACGTATATACCAACAAACACATAGCATATAGTCGACTGAGCAGAGCGAATACTATCGATCGGCCATAGACGAGTAATGTTAGTATGTATAGAACACTTACCTTATTTACAACTACTATAAGATAGCACAAAGATAAGATTGGGAAAAGTTTGCAGCATATATTTCCACGTTTATCTCAGTAAACGTGATAAAAAAATGTTCTTATATATTGAGAAAGACCTACATCTACTGATGAAACACAGGCATATTTAAAATAATCTTTAAAATAAGTTAACGAACTTGCAGATGCATCATAACAAATTCTATCTATCAAACCTTTCTAATACGCGAGCGTTTTTCTTGCGTCAGTTATATTGTGCGGTAATGAATTTACTTTGTTCACTATATATGTATACTGACTCCACTAACAACTCAATATTTTCTAATTTTTCTATTGCCCCGGGTAATCCTTTATAATTATTGTAAATAGTTTAAAATCTGTTTCAACGGAAGTATATTAAAATTTTCGTCAGGATTTCCTTACCGGCTGCAGCTTCATCAGAATTGAATTGCAGAATCACAGTAGAATCACAATTTAAAGTGGAAATAAAAATGAATACAATACTCTGTAATAGTATATTAAACAATGATCCTAACACACCTTCTTAATAAAATTAATATGTGCTGCGAACGATTGGATTTTTTCCTTTTCTGTGGTGGATGCCTAAATGACATTGTGTATTTGATGTGGTTTTCTTACTAACCCCTTCTAGCCGGTAAGAGAGGTGCAGTGTTGATTATTCTTCCTAAACACTGAAGGGTACCGTGAGAGATATCGGTTATCTCCGAGACGAGAAACGATTTTAAAAATTACATCGTACGGAAGGAGGTCCAAACCGTCGACTTCTTTAAATAAATATTTAAAGTACGACGCCTTTACCTACGCTTTTCTGGGATGAATGAAATAATATGATAATAAATAAATGTTAGAAATTATATCTTGAAACTTCTACCTATTGTAATACAATTTGCCGAACAGCAAAAATTCCAAACTTTTAAATCTACAATATTAATCATTTGAAGGTAATTTGTCAATAAAATGGTTTAAACAATTGGTTTTAAATTTATAAATTATATATATTTATGCGTGAATATTATATCTAAATATTTTTGATTAAAAAACAAAACAAACCCTTTCGAATATAGAGTGTCCTCAAAAGTTAAAAGAAGTAACTTGAAATAATAAATTACGTGTTCACGCGATTCTTTGTTATATTTTAGAAATTGCGTAACGAATACTCAAGCATAAGTTTAGTGAATACTCAATAATTCCTTCATAATCTTAATAATAGTGGCGAGGTTAGACGTACATATTTCAGTGGACTAAATATAGATGGCGCAACTTTAAATTCGTATATTAATCGAGTCTGAAACTTTTTGAATACTCTTTGTATTTCAATCAGTTTATAATTCACTTTAACTTCATCTAAATCGTTTCTTCTCGTTGTATGTACGGGAAGTTACAGCTTATGAAAATCAATCATCTTTAAAAAGAATTTTTTCTTTTCCTTTCAATGCGCACTTTATTTTTAATGCTTACCATGTCGTCCTCGTTTGAGAAAATTTCTCACACACGTGTCTTGCAATCTTTTAAAATCCGTTCGATGCATGTTGATGTCCCACGTATATACGTGAGTAAATGTCAGTAACTGGAATAGGTTTTCCCATGAAAATAGAAGGCGAGACACACAGAAAGAGATATGCCAGACAAGCGTTTCCTATTGTTGCCGTTCCCTTTTGAAATAATGCGAAAATTAACGGCTCATGTTATAATCTTCCACAATGAATGTTACGAAGAACTAGATTTACTTGTTTAAAATTGTTTATTGCTCCAGTCTATGTAGTCGACTACTTGTAGATTATATATTTTGTTTGAGTTCGAGCAACAAGCCGCCTCATTCATTCATGTTTTTTTTTATTCCGGCGCATTTCTCGTATTTTTCTTTTTCCACCGTATTTGTTACTTTCTTCAGGACGATGCATCGATGTAAACAATCGCAATCTTCTAACTACAAAAGCACTGCACCGCTTTTCCCTTTTCTCCTTATTTTGTACGGAAAACTGTTATCTCTCCCAAGACTTGCACAATGAACCGGAGGATTTTAAACAAACTCCGGAAATGAATCCGGACGATAGCATCATTATCGCTGTCGCCCAGAGATGGCGGTCCGATATGTAGCCTGTATCTTTTAATTCTGATCGCGACGTCGACATGTACGATGTTTCGTTCCTCATCTCGTGTTTGATGCGTCGCCGAGGGTGGGATCGAGTCGAAGCGTAGGATGCTCTTCATAGTGATCGCATCCACCTGCTGTAAGATCGTTATTAGTGAATGCAAGTAGAACGAATCCGGGGTAAACGAAGCCAATCGTTCGAACGCGTTGCGATTTCGAAATGTGGAGGAGGTGCTACATTATTTAATTGAAGTATTGTTGAATTCGGTGCTACACGCTCGTTCACGAAAGTGTATCTTGTCGTCCGGAATTTTTACTTTTTTGACTATACAATCATTAAATTTGAATGTATTAAATAAGAAGAGGAATCTCTTTGGTTATGGAACCTTGATTTGGTAGTTCAAAAATAATTTCGATTTACTTTTCTTAAATAAATATATCTTTATCGTATGTCTTTGACTATATCTAAGATTTAGATTCAATCATCGCAAAATTTTTTAAGATATAATGCGTGTCCCAAAATTAGCGCAAGACTTAAATTTGTAGCCATTTGTGCAGTAAAGTGCTGGCGACCCTAAAAAAAACAATTCAACAGTTGACAGTCTAGGTCAGTACGCAAAATGCGGTGTGATTATTCGTTCTTCACATTATGGAATGTGAAGAACGAATAATCACACCGCATTTTGCGTACTGTTTTCTATAGAATATTTAATTTTGTTAACATATTTTAATTCCAGGATTTAATATTTTAAGTAAGCCTCGGCGACATACCATGCCAGTTAAAATGCTTGATGAATATGACGAACTTATTAAATTTACCTATATATTAGTAACGGTCAAAATAATTTACTAATTTAAAGGTCTAAGGTAATAATGGGTGTCCCAAAATTAACGCAAGATTTGAATTTGTCGCCATTTGTGCAGTAAAGTGTTGGCAACCCTAAACACGGAAACAATTCGACAGCTGACAGTTTAGGGTCAGTAAAAATAGAGCGTTATACGATAGAACAACGTGTCTTCATTATTCAAAAATATTTAAAAAATAATGAATGCTTGGCGGTCGCAGTTCGAAAATTTCATACAAAATATGGTCGGAATAGTGTTTTAACTTCGTCAACTGTAAAAGAGATTAATTGAAAAATTCAGGGAGACTGGATCCGTTGGAGATGGCAAACACACTGGTCGCCCAAAAACAAGCCCTTCGAATGTCAATATCGAAGCAGCGCATGAGAGTGTCGGTGACAATCCAGGAACCTCAATTCGATGTCGTGGACAAGAATTGCAAATTTCAAGAAGCTCTCTACAGCGTATACTCACTAAAGATCTGTGTTTCCATGCTTACAAAATTCAATTAACACAACAACTGAAGTCTAATGACCATGCACAGCGAAGAGAGTTCGTTGAATGGATTATTGAACACCAACAAATGGATGCTGATTTTTCGAGCAAAATCATCCTAAGCGATGAAGCACATTTTCACCTTGATAGCTATGTTAATCGCCAAAATTGCCGCTTTTGGAGTTATGAAAACCCACACGTGATTATTAAAAACAAATGCATCCACAACGTGTCACTGTTTGGTGTGGATTTTGAGCTGGAGGCATAATTGGACCATACTTTTTGAAAATGAGGCTGGTCAAACAGTGACTGTTACTGGTGCTCGATATTGCGACATGATAACACAGTTCTTTCTGCCGAAATTGGATGAAATTGATGTAGCCAATATGTGGTTTCAACAAGACGGTGCCACATCCCATACAGTCCGTGAAACAATTCAATTACTGCATGAGATATTTCCAGGTCGTGTACTCTCTCGTTTCGGTGATTTGAATTGGCCACCTAGATCGTGCGATTTAACACCATTAGATTTCTTTTTATGGAGTTATTTGAAATCACAGGTCTATGTCAGCAAGCCCACAACCACCCGTGCATTAAAGGAGGAGATTCAACGAAATTCAGCCACGTTTATGCATAATGCTCGTCCAAAGCCGTGGAGGCTATTTGCCCGATGTGTTGTTCCATAAATAACCCTGTCCTATGTACTTTATAATTCAATAAAAAAATAACAATCAAAAGACTAAAAACTGTGTTTTCTATTCAATTCAAATCTTGCGTTAATTTTGGGACAGCCTTTATAATGAAGAACTAATGATATCTAGAAATCGTCTTTTATTGTATCAAAGCAACATCTATTTTAAATTTTTTTAAATCATCAACGCATAACATTCAATAATTAAAAGAAACTAGGAAAACTAGGAAAAAATCACCTAGCCATGATATAAATAATTAGTTGTGTGTTCGTAAAGCGTTTTATAACAAAAAATTAGACCACACGACAAGCCCCTGAATCTACAATAACGTATCAAATAAAAAAGTGCATTAAAATTCCGAAAAGTTGTATGCTTGACTTTGTATATAGTAATATGTTGCTTGAGTTTTACAACGTGACCGACAGGTGGCAGAGTGATGCGAACTTTATTAAAGCTCTCTTATTGAAAAGTCTTTAAGAAAGTTAACATAATGAACTAAATAATATGTTTCTGGTGAATGAATTTTAGTATTGTGGAAATAATTGTTCTTCAACGGTTGTGGCTTAAACAAATACGTGTATTAATTCTTTAAGTTATTTCGGGGTGCGACATAAAACCTTGTGTGTACATATCTGGTTTTATACAAGCATCATTTTAAGCCAGTTATTTGATGCATCATTCTTGATCAATTTTGATTCTCTACATTACAGGGATATGGTTTTAAAAATATTAATACGTAATTGGAATATTTTAGCATTTTTCGTTTTGATTTTTAGGTTTAAATACATACATATAAATAGAAATCGATCATTATCAACCTACATCAAAACATTTTGATACATTGAGCTATGTGAGATTGATTATATGATAATATATTATTATTATTAAGAGCAAAATAATTAGGTACCTGATATAGAACTTTCACTGGCTTCATACGTTTTGAACATTTAACAAAGTTTCAATATAATAACTAGATTGTCACGAAATTTTTAGCTGTTAGTGTACGTGTTGAAATTGAACGAAAGAATATCAGAAAGAGAAACTTGCTGTAAATTTAAATTATGTAATTAGTAGTTAAAAATTGTTGTAATAATTTAAATATAAATAAATACTTTTAACATAAATACACTTCTATATATCGTCAGTAGAAATATTTGAAATAATCTAATATTTTTGTTCAATAATCTTCCATTTATTTCCGTTGGTATCCATGCTTAATTTCATGGTTAAATTATTACTAACGTTCTAATTTTGTTCTATTGGTAGTGAATTAACATCGATAGTAACCGGAAACAACTTCCTTAATGACAAGTTTGCTTCAGAGGCGATACGCTCCACCAATGATCGGATTACATTAGGTCGCGCAGGGCGAGAAACTCCGCTTTAACTGTCCCACTACCTTGACTATCTAAAGATCTCCACAAGGGTACAAAGTCCTTACACGCTCCTGATGACTTGCTAATGCCCAAGAAGAAGGCGTTCTTAATTTATAACATTTGCATACTTTGATCTTAAAAGAGAAGGACTACCTTACTTTCAACTTCGACGATTTTAAGACAATTTAAGTCAGATTTCTTTGTTGGATTTCTTTTTCTTTTCGAACTCGTTTGAATTTAGATTTATATCTTTAATTTATTCGGTTTCGGTAGAGCTTTTAATTTATGATCTTATTTTAAAAAGGGAGTCTCGATGTTCTAACGAAAAAAGTGTGCATTTTATAGTATGCAAAGGTACCTGTAATTCGGAAGAAGGGTATCATATAACAAAGGAGGCTACAATTAATTAGGTTAAGCTGTAATAAAGCTAGAAAATTGGCAAAATATAAATATGTATATAATTACATATTCGGGTTTCCTTGTACCCTCATGAATGTCGGATATTAATAGGTTCCGTTTCCCTTAACCATTCCTTCCACTTCCTTCTGTCGATCGTCACTTTTTTCATATCCTCTATCGTCTTCTTTCTTGCTGTTCCTATTTTTGCAATGCCCTTCATCCACTTCATTCTAAGCCTTCATACCAGCTTCCGAGAAGAAACCGCGTTTTCGACAATTCTGGTACCGATGTTTCGTCACCATTTGTACAAAGGGTACTAGGAAAGTTTTGCAATACAGCTTTGTTTATTTAATTCTTTGAAAGTAATTTCCTCTACATTCAATACACCTCTCCATCCTCCGAAACCGATCTTTAAACCAGTTCTGCCAAGTTTCACTAGGGACTAAAGCACACTTGTTATCCCAAGCCCGCAGAAGATCCTCATCACTGGAAAAGTGCCTCCCTTTCAGCCACATTTTCACATGCGGGAACAGTGCAAAGTCGCAGGGAGCAATATCTGGACTGTAGGGAGAGTGTTTGAGAATTTTCAATCCTGTCGTGGTCAAATATTCGGTGCAGGCTTTGGCGCGGTGAGCTGGAGCATTATCGTGATGGAAGAACCAGGTGTCCGTTCTTGACTTTGGCCGCAGTTTCTTCAAAGGTCCAATGACTTTAGGCAGGCACTGTTCAGTATACCACTTAGCTGTGACTGTCTTCTCTGTATCCAAAACGACGCGTTCCACAATTCCACTCGATTTGAAAAATATAACTGTCATTTTCTTTTTACAGATCGAGATTTTCTGACAACTACTGGTGTATCCTCATCATCAAAGGCCAAAACTTTGCTTCGAGCTTTGGTCGGCACATCGTAATAGTACAGCCAAGTCTCGTCACCTGTTACGATGTTGTTCACATACCGAGGTTGTCCCTTATTAAACTTTTTTAGCATCTCCCGGCACCAAGTCACACGTCGTGTCATCTGCGCTTCAGTCAGTCGATGCGACACCCAGAGAGAACAAAGTTTCTTCACTTGCAAATGATCATGCAGAATCGAACGAATTGCTGGTGCATTTAGGCCTGAAGTACCCTCTATCTGTTGGTAGGTCACTCGCCTGTCCTCGTCCGTAATTGATGTTCGTGGCCTTCCCGGCCTCTCAGCATCCTCCACAGTTAAATTTCCCCTTTGGAATTCTCTATACCACCTGAATATCGTTGTGCGATATAGACAAACATCACCTAGTGCAAAAGTCATTTCTTCGAAGCATTGGTCTATGTTTAAACCACGCACGTAAGTATAACGCAAAAATGCCCTTATCTCATTTCGTGACCACGTTGCCATCGCAAGCACTTTACACTCTCACTGCTAATGAGTAACTGAGCCCATCGACATGGCGCGGCGGCTACTATGCACGTATGAACATGTCTCAACATGCAGCAACAAGCAGCTTCCTACGATTCATTGTTGCGTCATATTGCAAAACTTTCCTAGTACCCTTTGTATAGGACATCTTCAGGTCTTAACTACTGCTACTGTTTTCATTGTTGCTGAGACTGGATCTGAGCGCTAGATTATTTGGTAAATTTGTCCGGTGTATAACTGATAAGTGACTAAAAGCAATATTTAAATGAATGCATTTTGCATTGACTAAGTATGTTGTTTCTACCAATGCATACAGTCCTGATCTGACTCCGTTCTACTTCTTTTTATTTCACAATTTGAAAAAGCGTTTCAGATGACGTAATTTCACAGACGATAACCAATAAAAAAAAGGACTTGATTCTTATTTTGTAAACCAACAGAAATTATTTCTCTCTGATAGAATTTACTATAAAAAAAATCGCCTTTTGCTTCATTGCTTGATAGAAAACTAATCTAGTTTCTCTTATATATAATATAATTTTAGATTAAATATCGATTTTACGCAACATCAATAAGTTTAAAATCTCTAGAGAGTTCATTGAAATTTGATTAGATAACTCCATATAAACAGCGGCTACCTGGAGCACAAACCTTCAGTAAAAGAGATGAAGCTTTAAAGTGACTGTAAAATCGCGAAAATTTTATTTGTTTAATATAAAACTGGTAACTTATTTAATATTAACGCGGCTTACTAACCGTATACTTTTCTCCCCAAAAAAAAAAAGACGAACCCTCCTTTGGTTAGTTCACGTTTGCTTTCATTACTCGACTTTCTGGTACACATGAGGCGGATGTTTTAATTTAAACTTTGTTAATAAATTCAACATCCAGGAAATATTTTGAAAAGTTTTTTTATTAATTTTGTTTCCGGTGAATAGGTTTTCATTACTCCTATATCTCGTGAATAGACAGAACTTTAATTACGGGACTAAGTAGAAGGTATTCCATGCTTAAGAAGACAAATTTTAATTTAAGAATGTCTGGGAACCTCAACGTGAATTATTCAATGCTTTCATTATTAGTAAACTTAATCTTACTGTTGTGGCAAAGAACTATTAATTATAGCGGTTGACATAATAATAAGCAATTTAAAGTTCATAATTATGAAAAGCGCCCCTTTTATCAAATATTTATGGAAATACAATTTTATATTTTGTTCTTTTAGAGAACATTGATGAGGTAAGGGGATGTTAATAATTATATACAAATATATAATTAAGTTCTTTTACGATGTGAACTAAATGAAAATTATTATTTTCTGCTATTCCATAGTTAATTAAATTCACAGAAATCAATTAAAAATTTCTGCGCTGGAGAAGGACTCGAACCTCTGCCTGCCGTTTTCTAGACGGCTGCTCTACCAACTAAGCCACCAGGCAGTACAAATTCGAGTCCTTTAAAATGCCATAAATCTCATTATGGAAACAGATCTAATATTTATTTAAAACTCGCAATTAAGTTATTATGATATTAATAATTAATAAGTTCTTTTACGATGTGAATTAAATGAAAATTATTATTTTCTGCTATTCCATCGTTAATTAAATTCACAGAAATCAATAAAAGACTATATTTTCTGCTTTCTTTATTAAAAAGAATTAATCAAAAAAAGGCAAAGATATACCTTACCTCATCAATATTCTGTATACGTATTTCGACAACTAAGTTGTCATCAACAGTAGATTATTAATCTGAGTGTCACGCCTAGATTCGTGGCAGTGCTTACACAACACGCGTACACATTCCGGAAAAACACACCGAAACTCACAAAGCATCTATAAATTAATGTTCTTAGTCTTAAAAACTAACACTCAATGTACGCCTCCGCAATCACTTACGAACATTTGTACGGTCGTGGCTTCTAGGAATTTATAGAAGCCAGAATATGGTATTGGACCCTGGTCCGCATTAATCACTTTTTATTTTTCACAATAAATATACTCTCGTAACTGGCCAATTCACGGTGATTGTGTATATTTTCTCTTATTTTCTAACACATGTTTCTCTAAACTAAATTTCTTAGGCCTATTAAATTTAAAGTGTGGGATATATTCTTTATACCTTGTTCCTATTGACTGTTTAGTTTGACCGGTGTATTTCTTATCACATTATCGACAATTTATTACATATATCATAATTTATATTTCGACTTTATATTTCGCATTTCTCAAAAGAGATTTTATAGCATTTCTGAGCAGAAATGTAACTTTAAATCTGCGTTTCTTGAAAAACTTTCTTTAAATATTTTGTAATTCAGTGCAACGGTAAATAAATAAATAGTTTATCACCATTGTTTTAAGGTGATAAACAAGTTGTATCATGAATAATATAAATACTATTAAAAAAAAACCTGAATATTTTCGTATTTAAATTAAATTTTTTTTGTAATTTAGGGTAATACATAATATTTTTTTTATTTGAATTTCAGTACCTCATTTGTTGATATAATTTTATACTTATTTTCACTAATTACTTGCCTTCCAAAAATATATTTACTAAATAAATTCTTATACAGTTTTAAGTTTGTATTATTCAGTTGGTTGACATAGACACACTGTAAATACCATTATTTAGTAAAGAAGTACTACAATTAGATATAGAGTAATTTTTAGATTAAAATCAAATTAGGTAGATACGCTTGTCAATTTTCTTCAAGCGTAAAGAATATAATAAATATGTACAAAAAGAAAATTTTAAGCAACATAAACAATTCAAAGCTGTTTGAGAACTTATACCAGTGACGCGGTTCCAGCCCGGAAGCCCAGAAGAAGACAAAAAATGTAGTATTTTATTCCTTGCAAATAAATTAAATGTACCAACGATATTAAACATCTAAACTAATTAGTGCATAGGTTCTCCAAACCATAATAACGTAACACCGATACATATTGGGTTGGCAACTAAGTACTTCCGGTTTTTACTGATAGAGAGCGTTGCTTTATTTTTTGTATAACGTATGTTAGTGCTGTACTTTATCGTTTGTCGCGTGATACTAGTCACATTGACGTAACTTCAGAAGCAAGTAGTGCGTGATTTTTATTAAAGCTATTAGTTGTGGGTTAATTTTATATGGAGTGCAGAAACGAACATTTTCGATATATTTTACTATTTTATTTCCGTAAAGGAAAGAAAGCTGCTGCGGCTCACAAAAAGATATGTGAAGTTTATGGTGCTAATTGCTTAACAGAGCGCACGTTCTCAGAATTGGTATAAAAAATTCCGTTCTGATGATGACAAATCAAAGTCATATGTAATTGAAGAGGATCGTCATATAACTATTCGAGAGGTTGCGGAGAGGCTACATGTATCGCACACAACAATTGAAAAACATTTAAAATGTCTTGGGCTAGTTAAGAAGCTTGATATTTGGGTACCTCACGACTTGAAAGAAATTCATTTAACACAAAGAATCAACTTTTGCGATATGCACCTTAGACGAAATGAAACCGACCCTTTCTTAAAAAGAATCATCACTGGTGATGAAAAATTCCTGTACAGTAAAATAGTTCGAAAACGATCATGGAGCAAACACGATAAATCAGCTCAAACCACATCGAAAGCTGATTTGCATCCAAAAAGATCATGCTGTCAGTTTGGTGGGATTACAAAGGTGTATTTTTTGAGCTACTTCCAAGGAACCAAACGATCAATTCTGATGTTTACTGCCAACAATTAATAAAACTGGATTAAACAATCAAAGAAAAACGGCCAGAATTGTCAAATTGGAAAGGTGTAGTTTTCCACCAAGATAATGCAAGGCCTCACACATCTTTGGCAAATCGTGGGAAACTATTGGAGCTTGGCTGGGAAGTGATGCCACATCCCCCACACAGCCCTGATCTAGCACCATCTGTTTACCATTTATTTCGAAGTTTGCAGAATTCTTTGAATGGTAAAACTTTCACAAATGACGATGACCTTCACTCGCACCTGGTTCAGTTTTTTGCTGATAAGGACCAGAAATTTTATGAGCGCGGAATCATGCAGCTGAAAGAAAGATGGCAAAAGGTTGAGCAAAATGGAAAATATATAATAGATTAAAAACTATTCCTTGTTTAAAAAAAAGTGTTTTATTTTATACTATAAAACCGAAAGTACTTAGTTGCCAACCCAATAGTACTGATTTCTAAAAACGTTTGTCGTAATCTAGGTACATTTGATCAATAAGGTTGATATATAACCCCTTTCCACATTAACTTTGTAAATTCTGTATACGAAAGCAGATAATTTCAAAGTGTCGCACCTGGCAAAACACGGCGAAAAACAACCGCACGAAAATCAAACTCCGTGCGCGATCCACACCGTTCAAAACCAAGATGTACGCTGTGTTTGTTTTACAAGATTTTTAAAATTATTCTTACTTAAACTAACATGCACTACATTGAAAAAAGGGAATTCGGTCAAGACAGTCAAGTTTTATTAAGTAGGGAAAAAAGGGTCCCACTTTCATATTGTTCACCACATGGTTTAAATTCTTTATGCTTTCATACGTGTCCAGTTCTCGATAATTGTACACGTTTTTTATCAGAAAGGGGTTATATATCAACCTTATTGATCAAGTCAATCAACCACAGGCTCCATCAAATTCAACTAGGTACATTTCTCTTCTAAGAAAGAACATAAGTTTTAGCCGCTAGTGCGAAAGTGAGCTCGATACTACACGAGGTGACATTTGCTTTCAATAATTTGAAGAGAAACTATATTTATACTGTGCTAGTACTTTTTGATTGTTAGTCAAGTTAAAAAGAAAATATTTATTATTTATTAAAACTATTTCCATCGTTTTACTTATTACGTTTTGTTAAATTATGTTTCGTACTCATTACGTTGGAATTTCTTGTAATTTTTTTCTTTAACTTTTGCTCCTCTAAACTTACCACAAGTTTCCTTAACTTCGTCCAATTATTTAAATGAACAAAATGAAAATACGGTGTAACACATTCTCTTATCTCACAATAACATCAGATCGCAACGGTATGTCTTACATACGTGTATATTCACGTAAGTACAGTTCAGAGACCTCGCGTGCATACATCTAAATGTTCATTAAAATTTAGTCTTTCCAAGATTCATTTATGGGACATACAACGCTAATTATATTTATTGTGAGGGTCTCGCAATTAAGACGGGAAGTGAATGAACGGGAGTGCGCAGTCAAACGAGTAAAGTTGGAAGTAGGTTTATGTCTCAAAAGAGACTCGTGAATAGGATGAAAAGACAGGATTTCTTCACTTCTATGCTAAATTAATTATGTTAAATATATACCAGTTGGTTTACATAACGTATCCAGTTATGCCGCTCGAATAGTAATGAATAGAGTAATCTTTGAAGGATAGGTTAGTTATATTTATTTATTTATTTATTATCATTCACGTGCAGGAGAGTCCTTCAGTTTTCTAAATGATAATGAGTTCAGAGATAAAATAAAGAAAAAATATGCACACACATACAGGATAAGCAAGTATTAAAGGAAAACTCTTATCCTTGCGTTTTTCATTGCTAGGACACGTTCTTTCTTAGATAGTGTACCCAGATTACGACAAACGTTCTTAGAAGCCAGCACTACGTGGTGGTGTTACGCTATTCTGGTATGGAAAATTTGTGCACTAATTAGGTCAGATGCTTAATTTTGCGGGCATAATTCTTTTATTTGTAAAGAATAAAACACTATATTATTTACTTTGTAAAGATGTACTTGTGTTCAGGGAACAACAAAATTCTTTACAAACCATTTTGCATCTATTCGTACCCATAATTAAACTGTTACGGTATCTTGTAATTAAATTAGCCCAGATCTCGATTATTACTTCACTAGATACAGAGGAAAATCCTACCATGGTGAGTAATATATTTTAAATATATACATACATGGCGCCATCTAATAAAAATATATGCGTCGGTAAGGTAGATCTTTCACCAATATTATGTCAAAAGATCATGACATTGGCATTATTAGAAGCAGATAAATTGACATAAAGTAACAGTGTGTATTTGGCATTGGTTGAAAAATCAATTTTGAACAAAGAGCAAATATCAAGTTCTGTTTTAAACTCGGTAAATCGTTTACTGAAACGTTTAATTTGGTAAAACAAGTGTATGGCGATGCGTGTTTATCACGTACGAGTGCGTATGAGTGGTATAAACGATTTAAAGACGGTCGTACGGATTTAAATAACGACGAACATCCTGTTGCAAGAAAATCTGTGGTTACGAAAAGTAATATCGAACTTATGCGTGAATTTATCGGTATGAGCCGAAATTTTCATTGCGATGCGTGAGACTGGAACCATATATTTTCAAAGATTCAATTCATCGCAGCATTTGGGACTGTGAAAGATATGTAAAAGGTTTGTACCACACAAACTGATGATCAAAAGTTGCTCCGAATTTAACATTGTACAGGCTTGATTTAAGACTCAAAAAAGGACGAAAACTTAAAGTCAAAATTAAATTGCTGGATATTTTATTTGAAGGATTTAAAACAAGAAATTTGGGTACCAGACTAATTAAGAATCCAAATATCGTATCCCAATTCTTATTCAAACACGTATAAAAATTCATTATACTAAAATTTATTTTCTAGAACGACATTCAGGAGTGGTATAATGCGTTTATGCAGGTGAAGCTAATTCAGAATTGTTAGAAGCTTCGAACAGTGTATTTGTGATAACGTATTCACTATTTTTAATTTGATATCTTTTAGTTAAATTAGTGGTGCGATAGTTCTTTTACTTTACATCTTTATAACAAAATTATTGTGCATGGGTAATACGAATTACGAATTATAATAAAAATTTTCTTAGGACTGGTTTGTATTCTGAAAGCGAAGTTGTTAGAAAAGTAAAAATTTCACAGAAAAAAGGCAAGAACTACAACACATAAAAAAATTACCCTCAACATCAAGTGGTCGACAACATTGTTACAAGCCGCGCAAGACCACCTAAAGGGAAGAGAAAATTATTAACATTATTTTTTAAAATACACAAGCTTCCATTAGAGTTGTTACGCCTTCTATGATCCTGTAACACAAACGTATCAGAACGGACTTTGCGAACTCTATTAGAGAACAGCCCTCGTATATATACTGAAAATGACGTACAAAAAAATGCTTGATTATTCCACTGCACACGAATCGTTTTAAATACTTCGAGAATTTCAGCACTTCTTGAATAGTACATGCTTGAAACCGGGTCCTCGTTTCTGCTGGTAAAAATTTTTAGAGGACCCTCAACGCACTCGTAAAACGAGACGTGACATTGACTGTGCGCCATTATCAGGGTCCAGTGTATGACCTTTGACCGCCAATTCAATGAAGCAGCGTGCCACAATAAGGGTCGCGACACCCTTCACATTTCGTATTCGTCATTATGCTTCGACAACGGCGTGTATTCGACCTTGCGTTTAAATTATGCAGATGGGTTTTTGTGTAGTCCGATTTAATTTTTAAGCAGTTCACTACACTCGACTGAAACCCGGTAGCAGGAACTTACCGCTCGTTATAGACCATTATTTACATTTCGGTATTCAAGTTACTGTGTATTTATTTATATATTAATTCGTATTGCTTTCATGAATTATCCGTCTAAAATTGAGAGCAAATAATAGAAAATCTAAAATCTTTTTCGCATTAGATTAGCTATAAACGCGGTACCTGGTTGTTTACCCTTCAATAATACAAGTCGTCATAAACCCTTTTAAACTTTTCATGACATGCAGATATTTTTCAATCTACGAGGGTCGTCCAATATTAAAGATACAGGTGGTTGTTATACAAACTGCGCATACGCAATATGCATGATACGTTCATTTATTAGTAGAATCTATAATGTTGTGTCGAGTTTTATATACTTCAGCTCCCTGTAAGCCAAAAAATGTGGCGTTTGTAATCGCAGAATAATCCAAGTAGGTTGCTAATCTTTAGATTTCCACGGAGCTGAATAGTGATCCGGAGAAGAAACGAGTCAGACCAAGAACCTCACACACGGATGGCAAAAACGTGGGATTGGGGAATACTTGATATTTTCGAAGATCATAAAAATGATTTTTATATCAGAATTTATCTAATTTGTTTGACTTATTCCTGAGAGAACGGAAAACATTTCAAAATATAAACTATATTATCTCAAAAATTTGAAGAATTTTGCTACAAAAAGATTTTGTATTTCTAATAGTTTAGGACTGTAATTTTGAAACATGTTTATTAAGGAAGCTCTTTATCGAAGGCTTGGAAAGATCATCAATAAAATTCGTTTTCTCAAAGATTAATCAATTGATCTCCATAAATCTTACAACATAATGAAACGTCGGCAGGCGAAATACCGAGGACGAGGTTTCAACTCGGAAACCAAGACGAAGCCATCGTAAATATTTGATTGCGAGATTTCAGTTGTGGATAGTATTTAAATCATTTGTAGCAAACACTACATCAATTTAATGTGGTACGTAGACTTCCGCGGTCGTGGTCTATACTATCTGCTTCTGGGCTTCCGGACTGGAATCGCGTCACTGGTCAGTTTCAGTGCAACAGACAGTAGCAGTAGTCAAACCCTGAAGATGTCCCTGGATGTCCCTGTACTTAAGGTCGGCAGTATAACTGCCGACCTTAACCGACCCACTCATATGGGGCATCTTCAGGGTTTGACTACTGCTACTGTCTGTTGCACTGAAACTGACCAGTGACGCGGTTCCAGCCCGGAAGCCCAGAGGCGGACACTACATCAATTTATTACTTATTATTTAATATTAGTTGACGGACAGCTCAGTGATAAGTAACTGGTTTATAGCACCGGAGGGTCTCGGGTTCGAGTTTTACGCCCTGCTGTCCGGCAAGGTTTCTTATGGTTTTTCTTTCCCGTTTAAGCTAATGTTGACAGACAAAGATCTTAAGTCGTACCACAAGCACGGACGTAATATTAGTTCATGGGCTGTTAAAGTTCCCTGTAGTTGGTGTGAAGCTATTGGGAGATGTGAAGGCAAGAGTTATTATTATCATTTATATTCTTGCGACTATGCTTTACTTTGAGCTCCTCTGCATAATGCAAAACAAATGGAAAACAAATTATGAATTTTCGAAAAACAAATTCTTCAGAATATTCAAATAAAAGCAATCGATTTCATCCAAAAGTGAACCTTGCAGTAACTCCCTATTTACCATCATTAATATTTCTCTCTTTTTAGCATGTATATTTCTAAACTGTAAATGCCACTACGTTTTGGAGCAGAATGATTCTTGTTTTCAAATACATATCTCAATTGACATGTTGAATATCACAGGGGAAAATTTATTGAAAACTTTAACTTTGATCGCAGCTCACTGAAGATATAAATGTGTCCAACGCCAACTTGTTGACACGCCATTAGGATGTCATTAATATTACAAACAGACAACTGAAAGTAATGCAGGTGTACAGCGTTGTATGGCTTACTCTAATATATATTATATATATACACACTAGTGTTTTATGTATAACACTATATATATATATATATATATATATAAACACAGTGCGCAGTGGAAGTACACAGTGAGCGTGGAAACAGAAGGGCAACAGTCCTAAGTGTGCGTTTGGTTTAGTTGCGCGTCTACCGTCGGAGCGCAGATACCGTCGCGACGGCCAACAATTTCGTCACGTCGGAGCGCCGCGACGTCCCTCTTCGAACATGTTAATTCAACTTTTTCCCGGTCGTCATTTGTTGACATTCACACGTTGTTAATTGTTTTTCGTTTCTGTTTTGCATTAGATTTTATGAATGTAGATTTTATTCATCTCCGTATGAATGTTACACACTAAGGAACTTTTCGCGTTAATTCTGAATGTTTATTGGATTACTGTGCAATATTAAAGATATCCGAAGAAGTTAAAAATTTGAATAGATCATGGCGTCAGCTTCTAGCGAAACAGTGTCCAGGGATGCAAGGTAAAAATTTTTGAATTGCGTTCGGAAATTATTTGGAAAAAATTGGCTGGAATTTTGATAGAAATTTATTAATAAATATGGCTAAACCAATATTAAATCAAATACATAATGTAATGCTTGCTTCCATTAGTTAAAGAAGATGATTGTATAATCACTTTATTTAGAGTTTTTTGCAAATTATTTGCAAAAAATTGGTTGGGATTTTGGTAGAAATTTATTAATAAATATGGCTGAAAAAATATTAAACCAAATACATAATATAAATCCTGTTTCGAAGAATTAAAGAGGAACATTTTATAATCATTTTATAATTTTTTTTTGTAAATTATTAGCAAAAATTGGATTGGATTTTGACAGAAACTTATTAGTAAACGTGGCTAAAACAATATTAAACCAAATACATAATATCATATAAAGCCTACTTAGAAGAGTTAAAGAGGAACATTTTATAATTACTTTATAATTAGAAAAATATTAAAGAAATTTAATAAATTAAAAATAATTAGCATTTGTAACATTATTTATAATATCTATCTTAGTATATGAACACGATTTTATCAGCAATCTATAAATTATATTATGCTTGGAACCACAAAGAGCTATATTTCTAGATTTATATCTAAATTTTTAATAAATTTATTGTAATAAAAAGATCAGGGCCTACTAATATTCACAATTGTCAATGTCACCCGCTCAAGTTCAATATTAACCCGCTAATGAACCCTTTTAGCTTTATTGTTTGAGAAGATTAATCAATACACGCCTACTTTATTTTTCATATAAATTTCACATAAATTAATTTTTAGGAATCTTTTCTTATTGGAATATACTTATTTATATTTACCCTCTTTTTTTAGTTCGTCTGATGTTCCTGATATAAAATAATTTTACGATATAGTAAACAATAAACTTTGTGTACATGCATGTGATAAGAAGAAGTTTGGAATCAGTTCCAGTAAATTCATAAAAATTAAAATTTATCTTGTTACGTTCGTATTACTTTGATATAAGTACAAAAGATTATTCTTAAGTACATTATAAAGCTTTACATAAAAGATGTAGTTTTAAATGCATTAATAGTTGGAAAATAACCAGAGATTAAGGAAACTCTGCGTGCGGTATTATTTATTCGAGCAAGTAATATCTCTGCATAATGAACGATTACCTGCAATGGACAAATTTTATTGCAGACCCTTCCGCATAAACCTTTTGTAATTACATTTAGTTTTTATATTTATAAGTATTTATACATTTTGAAGTAATGAGAATATTTTAGTTGCTTCGTATCATTTAAAGTGTGTAGAATCAGTAAACATCGTTTGATTATGGCGAAGAGAAAGCAGATATTGCTAGAAAAACGTGTAGAAATTATGTCATCATAATCGGGGAGATTCTATACGGGATATCGCGAAAAGAATGAAGATATCGTACAAAGGTGTACAAAATACAATTAAAAGATACCAGTCTACTGGAGGGTATACGGACAGAAAACGATCAGGAAGACCAAAAATTACAACTCCTGCAGAAGATCAGACAATTATATTGACGTCGAAAAGAGATAGAAGATTAACGGCCTCGCAAATCCGCGGTGAGTTTAACAGGGAGCGTGAAACTCGGATCTCTTTAACCACAGTAAAAAGGCGGCTCAGAGCGGCTAACTGATGGGACGTGTAGCAGTTCGCAAACCGCTTCTACGTCCGCAAAATAAAATAAAAAGGCTACAATGGGCTAAGTTACACAAAGATTGGACAATAGAACAGTGGGAAAAATTACTATGGACCGACGAATCAAAGTACGAGGTCTTCGGTTCCAGACGTCGGATATTTGTAAGAAGAACTGCTACGGAAAAAATGTTACCGCAATGTGTGGTGCCCACGGTAAAACATGGTGGCGGTTCTGTAATGGTTTGGGGATGTTTTTCTTCGGCTGGTGTAGGAGATCTGGTGAAAATCGACGGAGTTTTGAAAAATGAGGGTTACAGACAGATTCTCGAACACAACGCTGTGCCCTCCGGTCTGAGATTACTTGGAGAAAACTTTATATTCATGCAAGACAACGACCCAAAACATTCTTCTCATTTATGTAGAGGATATCTCCAACAACAGGAAGCTGACGGTGTTTTACAAAACATGGTTTGGCCGGCACAATCGCCAGACCTCAATCCAATAGAGCTGTTGTGGGAAGAATTGGATAGAAAAGTGCGTGAAAAGTGTCCGACGTCCCAGACTCACATGTGGCAAGTTATACAAGATTCTTGGGCAAATATACCCAATGAAACCCTTACAAAATTAGTGTCTCGTTTACCGCGATTGTGTGCTGCCGTCATTAAAGCAAAAGGAGGGTATTTCGATGAAAAGTCCGTTTAGTTGATAATAAAAATAAGTGGATGTAAATAAATAAAATTTGCTTTTTTTCCTGCTTATTTTATAATAAAACGTTTTGGTATATTAATATTGTTTTATTTTTACAATGTTTGTTAAAGCCACTACAATATTTTCATTATATTCAGAAGTGATTCCTAACTTATGCAAGTGATTCCAAACTTATGGCTTGCAGTGTATATCACTGTGTTTCATATTTTTTAATGTAAATAAATTATGTGACTGCTAATACTTTATTTATCTTTGCCCAGGATGTACCCATACTACATGTCTATTATATTAAGAATAAAGATTAATTTTATTGCAATTTGATGTTTTGTCATTCCAATAAATATGACGTACAAATACCAATTTTGAAAGAGTATCTTCAAATATTCATTAGGAAAGGGAAGAAAAGCATTTTTCTAAGTTTTTGCAATTTTAATTGTCAAACAAATATAATCAAAAGATAGACTCGTGTGCTAAATGAGCGTTTGTATATTTGAAAAAGTAAATGATGTTTCTTTTTCTTTTCTCTTTTATTGCATTTTTGCAAATGTCCAAATTATTATTCTTAGACTTAAAATATTATTATAGAACCATTTTAGTGCAATTAGAAATACTATTGTTGCAATAAATATGACGTACAAATATTAATTTTAAAAAAGAATCTTCAAATATTCAATAAAGAACGTGAAGAAAAAACACTAAATTCACATTTAGTGAATAAACATAATCACTAGAAATACTCCTATACTACATGTGTGTGTGTGTGTGTGTATTGACAAATTTGCCCAATATTTTTCATTCTTTTACCTTTTATCGAATTTTTTTGAATGTCTAAATTATTATTGTTATTATTACACCTCAAATATTATTGTCAATGTAAGTCTTAAATATTGAGTAACTCTTTTTTTATTGTAGTAAATGCTTCAGAGTAAATTTATTTATTTTCGGATACAAAGTCATCGGAAAGTATCTCTCTGTCAAACTCTAACGAAACAATTCATTTTTCTTTTCTTTATTTGGATTTAGTTGAGTTTATTTTAAATTTAATTTTATACTAAAAAATTCCAGCTAAACGAATATAGTATCTGGTAATTAATTTAGCTTATCTTACAATTTTAGAATTTTAACGGAATAAAACCCAAACGCATGAAATTTAAAATGTAAAAAAATATATTATATATACTAGTCTAGATTTGAACACCTATTTACAACAGTTGGATGTATTTATTTCAATATTTGGTGAAACCTGGCTTAGATTAGGTCACCGCTTGAATTCGCTTCGGCATGGTTGTCGATAGAAGCTGCTGTTATGGCATTTAAGAACTTTCTCTTTCTTTTTTCAATATTTTCTTTTAAAAGGTTTAAATTGGAATTTGGTGACGAGTAAACAATAGATTTAAGAACCCTCTAAATATTCTCTATCGGCCTGAGGTCCAATGAATTTCCATGTCAGGATAATATTGGTATACCGAAATCGTGAAAGACATTCTGAACAGGTTTCGCTATATGGAATGAAGCCCCATCTTGCATGAACATGAAAGGATTTTCCTCTGCATCTGGTGAAGTAATAAAAAACAGCAGAACAGTTTCTATTACATTGTTGTATTGATACTGCTTTATTGTCCTTCGACAGAGTACAGAGGTCCTGTTCCAGTTCCAGTAATGTATGAAAATACGATCGGGAAGGGGGGAATATTTAACACTTGGTGCTATACAATCCCTTTTTACAACTTTCCGAAGATATTGGTCCCACGAATTGTAAATTTATAAATTTGTTACACATTTGTTAATTTAAAATGTTTGCGTTTTGTAAATTTATAATTTTCAACAAGAAAAAAAAATGTACGTACTTATAAATAATAATATTTCTAAAAAATCCATCGAATAAAAATATAATACAAAATCGATTTATTATTGGTTAAAGAAAAGAAAGATAAACAATAAATACGTAACTTAAAAAAAAAGAAAAATCCTCCCGAAACGTCGTTCATATCTATGTATGTACATATATATAAGGTCGTTGAGTGAAACCGCTCGCTAGACGTACTGGGTCTACTGTTTATGTATATATGTATATATTATATATATGCGTGTGCGTATGTATGTGTGTATTATGTGTTCATGTGGTATCGGGTTGCTTCCCGCGTAGGTGTGCTTCGTCCTGTAAAGGACCGGTGCGATATTTCGGTAAAGTCTCATTTAACATCTTCAGGCGATGCTCTCAGTCGAATGTTGTTTTCATTTTACTTCATTCGACTGGCATCATCGCCTGAAAATTGTAAATTTGACCGAAATATAGCACTGGTTCTTTACAGAACAGAAGCACACCTATTGCACCAGCAAAAACCTGCGAAACCATATATGTATATGTATATATATATATATATATATATATATATATATATATATATATATATATATATATATATATATATATATATATATATATATATATATATCCAATAGTACGAAAATCATGACGTTCAGAAATAACTTTTAGCTTCATTTCTCAATTTATACTGGGTAAATGTGTCTTAGCTAATTTTATTGTAAAATACACATAGCATTATTAAAAATACATCAAAAAAGTAAACTCAATACATTACTTAAACATACTAAAACTTCCATTAACGTAATTACTTTCATACACGTACTTTATGCTTGGAGCATAACATAAAAAACGATTCATGACCAACACCATAACGCTACTAACTAGGCGATTGACCTAAAACAGCTTTTAAACCGTAAATTTTCTTATGTTCGACATTCGAACTAATTCACAAAACTATTGTATGCATTTAGAATATTGGAGTCAATAG
The DNA here is from genome assembly GCA_031893035.1 of Dermolepida albohirtum. NCBI lineage: Eukaryota > Metazoa > Arthropoda > Insecta > Coleoptera > Scarabaeidae > Dermolepida > Dermolepida albohirtum. Next base: position 52,526 of record JAVIWB010000505.1, on the reverse strand, counting down.
AGGACACCAGCTCCGTCGACTACTAACATATATATATGCATTATAGATATTTTTTCACATGTATGTATAGGTAATAACTATACGACCGTACATCAGGAAAAAAATTATGTCAGTGTCGATTTGTTATGTGAATAAACAATAAAAGGTTCCTTGCATCTTGAGGACAACTATTGTATGCATCTAGAATAGTGCAGCTAATGGAGGACACCAACTTAAAAATCGGCTAATAATACATATACATTCGATATATACATATATATGTATATAGTCATAAGCACAAAAATAGTGGTCTTAAATTTGCTGAAATATCAATTTATACGTTAAATAAAAGAAATTCAAATTTATTGGACTCTTTATTGCAACATGTTACATAACTATAACTATAAATAAATAGGTTTCTTAATACCAAAGAGAAAATAAAAGTCTTTATATTCTAAAACAAACAAAATAATTGTGCATTAAAATAGCAGTCATACCAAAATACTAACCAAAATCATTTTTACTTAGTTAATTGGATTGACACAGTTAAGATTTTGTTGCTTGACCTTTATTGTTTATCAACTCTTGACACCTGGGAGCAACGAATTCACCACTTGTCTAGATTTCTCTGCTGAAGTTGATTGCCATTCAGCTTGGCATATTCTCCACAGATTGTCAATATTTTGCGGCTTAGCAGCAGATAGTATTTTTCAACTCCACCCATAAATTTTCAATGGGGTTTAAGTCTGGCGATTGAGCCGGCTAACCCAAAACTGGAACGTTATTATATTGAAACCATGTATTCGCTTTACGAGAAGCATGCTTCGGATCGTTGTCCTGCATATACAACCATCTTAGTGGCATTTCTTCCTTTGCATATGGTAGAAGTCCAGTTTGTAATATGTTCACACAGACATCAGCATCCATTATGCCTTCTATATTGTGTAAAGAGCCTACGCCTTACCACGAAAAAAACCCCACAGCATGATGCTTAAGTTTCTGAATTTTACCGTCGTTTTGGTGTACTGGGATTGAAATACTGTCAGTAAGTGGTCTTCGTACGTGTTGCTAGTATGAATCGGAATTAAATAAAACTATTTTCGATTCATCGGACCACAGTACATTACACCACTTTTTTTCGTCCTATCGTACGTGTTCATGAGCAAACGATAACACAGGGTAACAAAATGAAAAAAAAAATTTGGTATCGGAAATCTAACATCTGATTTTAGATGTTTTTAATGTGCTGATTCCAAAAATGCCACCAGATTTTTTCTATCAGCTGTAGTTTTTGAGATACAGGTTACAGGTTAATTGATATTTTTTTCTGATAAAGGACAACAAATAAAGAGATAAATATGTACTTAATCATCAAAATAGAAATATATCCTTGTTTTTTGTGCTCTTGGGACAGCAGAGATAAAAATGAGCATTGGGTTAAAAAAAATGGCCTTCATGAGATGTCATGATTCAAGGAAAACAAAACGTGATCAACGAACCTTTGGTTGCAAGAGAAAAAAATCTTACTTCCGCCCTTGCATATCAAGCTAGGCTTAATGAGGCAATTTGTGAAGGCTTTAAATCGAGATGGAAATTGTTTTGGGTATTTATCACGTAAATTTCCTGGCATTAGAACGGAAAAACTAAAAGCTGGTATATTTGATGGTCCTCAAATAAGGCAACTTGTTAAAGATCCACAATTCACCACATCAATGAACGAGACTGAATCTAACGCTTGGTGTTCATTTGTTCAAGTAGTACAAAATTTTCTTGGCAATCATAAAGCAGAGAATTACGTAGGATTAGTGGAAACTATGCTTTCAAATTTTAATATTCTCGGCTGTAACATGAGTATAAAAGTTCACTACCTCCACAGCCCCCTAGATCGTTTTCCAGAAAACTTAGGTGATTGTAGTGAAGAACAGGGGGAAAGATTCCATCAGGATATTAAAACTATGGAAGATCGTTATCAAGGACGATGGGATAGCCACATGATGGCGGACTACTGCTGGAGCCTTCAGCGAGACTGCCCTAGTAAACTCCATTCTAGAAAGTCGTATAAAAGAAAATTCTTATGTGATTAGTGACTAATCTAATTATGTAAATTAAGTTTTTGCAATAAATACTTAAATCCATGTGTCTTTGTTTTTTTAACTGTCAATAGTAATATTATATATTATAACAGTTATAACGTAAAATATATACACAATTTTTTTAAAAAATCTCGAAAACTAGATCTGATAGCCCAAATCTGAGAACTTTTTTACATTCTACATCCAAAAATTACCCAGGAACTGTTAAAAAATCGCAGGCACCAAAATGTGTGTTCGCCTGTGTAATCTACTTTGCATTTGTCTTTTATTTAATAATGGTACCTTCCTGGGCCTTCTTGCACGCAACTTTCCTTGAATCACCCTTCATCGAATAATAGAGGTGCTTATGCAAAGGTGTAACTTACTTTTAATTGCAATCGAACTTATGAACGGTGTCTTCTTTGCACAAGTTATGATGTTTCTGTCTTCTACAGGATAAGTTTTCTTTTCCCACCACGATTTTCTTTCACTTTTCTCCAGTTCTTAGCGTTCGTAATTATTTTCGTAGAACATGAGAGCGTATTTTGTATAAACTTGAAGCTTTTGCCTCTATCAAGTAAATCGAGTGTAATCGCTCTTTCTTCCGACGAACAATATTTTGCTCGGCCCATATTACAACAGAAATGCATGACTAAAAAATTGTTGAATTATTCTGAAACAGACAGGACTTTATACGTTTGCGTTTAGTGCCGCCAGCTATGATACTACTATTGACGCATGACTTGAAAGTTCAGTAATTCTCCCTCATATTCATATATGTTCAGAGATTATATAATAAATAATTTCAATATAGCTGCATCAGAATTGTCAGTTCTAAATGTTGTTTATAAATATTAAATGAATTTAGGACTGCTATTTTTGTCCACATGACTGTATATATATATATATATATATATATATATATATATATATATATATATATATATATATATATATATTATACATACATAATTATATATAATTTTCGTACCAAATTATTGTGGAAAGGGGTTATATTAACCTTAATTGATTCATTTAATCAACCACAGTATCCATTAAAATTTACCTAGGTGCACGTACATATGTATAGGTAATAATTTTATGATCGTACTATCAAGAAAAAATTATATCAATTGGTCATTGGTCTATTATGTTAATAAAAAATTCCCTTGCTTGGCTATCTATTTATAGCATCTTCAGGAGCTCTTAAACAATTTCTAATTAATTTATGTCATAGTCAAACAAATAATCTTGCCAGAGACAATTATTCTTGTTAAAAACTAATCAATGAATCTATTACATATATAATAATTTTTCAAAAATTTTTGCAATCGCTGGAATAATTGCAATTGGACGATAAGTAACTATATCATTTTGATCTCCATTTTCAAAGACACGAATAATTTTGGAAACCTTCAAGCAATCAAGATAAATGCCTACAATAAAAGATTAATTAATCACATGAGAAAGAACTGCTACCAATATCAGTCAATATCCCTCAGCAGTACAACACTCAGCCCACATACATCCTTACAGGTTTAAAGCTTAAGTTCTTCATCATTTCAACTATCTCACATTCACTGTCTGGAACAAAGAAGAAAGAACTCTTACCATTTAAGGTCCTATTTTTTAACAAGTGGCGAATAGAAACAGACGCGCGACCAAGACTTTTATAGAGATCCTTAGTAACAGTTCCTTGTAAAATAATGATTGACATCGTCTGATGTTCACGTTAAAGATCTAGGTTCTAGAGCATCTATTCAATTCTATATTTATTATTTTCGTTATTCCAAAATTTTTTGTGAAATTTTCTAATCTAGCAAGGTAGTATTCCTGTCTTGGTTTTAAGAGATGAGCATATATAGACAAGGTTACACCTGTATCAAAACTCTTTCATTGTTACTATTGTACCCCCTCGCGGTATGTAGTAATTAGACAAAAATAATCTACATCTAATATGAACCGGGGATTATTATTATTTTGTACCATCAGTGGTGCATGGATTCTGTATTTGATTTTGCAATCCATGGACTTCTTCACAATGATTCTCCACAATATTTAATTAAAACTCTTTAGATTACGATTCCTCATTATTAAGAATAAAAATATTGCGAAAGAGCTTATACGAGGGTGGTCTGAAAAGTAGCCGACCTAATAAAGACACAAGACATTTTTTCTTAAAATTTATATTTATTTATTTTTCTACATAGTCTCCTTGTAACTCTACACACTTTTTCCAGCGATGCTCTCATTGATTTAACTCGTCCAAATAGTACTCGGCGTTTTTTCTCTGCAAAATAATTGTTCATGAAGGTGAACAATTGACGAAAATCTTTGTCCTCCAAGCGCAATTTTTAAATGAGGGAACAAAAAGAAGTCGCTTGGGGCTAGATGTGGTGAGTAAGGCGGATGATCAAGTAGTTCAACCCGTAATTCGTGAATTTTCGCCATGACAACCGTTGAGGTGTGAGACGGCGCGTTGTCTTGGTGAAACTGGATTTCCTTTTTCTGCAAATGTGGTCGTCTTTCCACAATTCTGCCTTCAGCTTGTCAAGTAATGATGTGTAGTATGCTCCTGTAATAGTTTTTCCTTTCTGAAGGTAATCGATTAAGATAATTCCATGATTATCCCAAAAAAACAGTCGCCATCACTTTCCCAGCCAAAAAAACAGTTTTCCTTTTTTTGGAGCCGGTTCCCCCTTTGCAGTCCACTGTTTTGATTATATTTTAGTTTCGGGCGTATAAGGGTGTATGCAAATTTCATCTACAGTAATTAATCGACGCCAAAACTCGGACTTATTGCGCCTAAACTGCAACAACAGAGCGTTGGAAATGTTCATTCGAACACGTTTTTCGTCTAACGTTAGCAAACGCGGAACCCAACACACGGACAGCTTTCTCATGCCTAAATCTTGATTTAACATGTGACAAACACGTTCTTTGGACATATTCATAGCCTTTGCTATCTCTCTCACTTTAATTCGACAGTCGTCTAGCACCAATTGGTGAACTTTAGCGATGTTATCGTCAGTAGTTGCAGTTTTTGGACGTCCCGAACGTTCATCGTCTCCCAAGCCCTTACGGCCACGTTTAAATTCTGCTTCCCAAAATTTCACTATGGTAAATGAAGGTGCAGAGTCCCTGTACACAGATTCCAACTCATCTTTGATTTGCGTGGGCGTACTGTCTTTCAAAAACAAATATTTAATGACAGCTCGATACTCGACACTCACATCGACCCACTCAAACGACTGTTAAATAACAACTGCGGGTCCAAAATGGCTGAAACTTTGGTGAATACCTGACAATAGATACAAAACTACATTCCCCAACTTTTATTAATAAGTGCTGCCGTCTTCACGTTGACATCGGAAAGTTTTCAAACCACCCTCGTACTTACTTTTTATAATTTCAGTATTTAATGGCCCTTCTGGCATAATGATTATCTATTACGTAAGTTTCCATAATTCCGGTTTCAAATTATGGAAAGGAAACTGATACGTACATATATAATTGTTTTACATAGTATCTAAACAGTAATGATGTGTACGCGAGATCGTATTACGATGCGTCGTAAAGTTAAATATTTATGAAAATGATACTTCCTGGCTTAATTCAAGGATCGAATCTCCATGGACGTACCCTGATCCTTTTTTGTCTATTTTTCCGTCGCAAAGGGTTCAGGAAACGCGCCATCGTTTGAGTAGTTCGCTGCTTTACAGAAGCACCCACATGTTTGGGGTCCTTTTGTGATCTCAGTTTCCTATTTGCACTGTTTTGTTGACGTATTACATACATACGCAGCAGTGCTGGTACATTTGACGAACATTATTTCGTGTATGCATATGTATTTTAATTTAGTTACTTGTATTTATGCGAAATAATATGGCCAACTACTGTGGCGGAATGTAAACCACATTACACGTTTCTGTATCTCGCTCGAAAAGTTAGGAACGTATAATGGGAATTTACAGCGCCATATTCGCTGTTTAAACAGGAATCGAAAGCTTTTGTTCATGCCGATAGGCTGTTTTGTTAAAAGGAAATGCGAAATAATACGTTATGTAATTTAGTAATCTTGCTTCAATTAGAAATCTATTCAAATTATGTACTAACTTTCTGTTTAATATAGTTAATGGAATAATTTAAAATTGAATTGCTCGTAATATATATTCGTTTGATCAAACGTATTTCTTTAACTTACTAGATGAATTCTACCATGAAAATTCACCCTTTTGTGAAGTTCGAATCACCAACTTTTGCCTCTCTTTAATGGTTGCTCATTTTGTATTACTTTTCGTCGTTGCTAAATTACTTGTCATAGCTAGAGTTGGGATGCCTTCCCGCAGGTCAGGTTCGTACTGAGTACGTAGCGCCCCAACCCATGTAATGTAATAAAACAGATAAAATGTAGATAAATCGTTAGCGTAAAAATCATACGAAAAGTGTACATATACCAAATAAGAAAATAACATGTCACCAAAAACGCAATTTATGTTTCATTCACTGCTCATGATAATCGCGTTTGATTTGAGACTTCATCTACTCAATAAGCAACCGTTACATGACTTCGGGAGTAAATACAGTCTTAACTGGAAGCATGGTAGCATTAATAGCCGATTTTTCTTGAAATATGGGATTGGCAACAGTTTTACAGTCAACGGATAGAAATACGGGAGTATGATAACCGATTTCTTTTCGGTCAGAAATTTATGAATTGGACTTGAGTAAACACTAATACCTTTACGAACAACAATCCTGTAATTCAGTCATTTTGGCGATGCTGCTTGGGTTGCGTGGAGCTTCGATTTGAGAAAACAAGACTTTGTGCGAAGTGCTGTTAAAGATTGATGTTACGCTGACAATAGGGCCTCATACCTTCGAAAATTTACTCCAAAATTGTATTCACAGAATCCGTTATTGGGCAGTCGGCCGAGGAAATAATTTATATGAATTTATATTCCAAAACTAATCGAAAAATTTACTCTTGCCAATAACGCAACAAACAAAAATATTGAAAACGATTAACGTAACTATAGAAAAAAATTTCAAAATATTAAAATCAAATATAATTGCTTCTATTAAATTTATATACCAGGGTCATTTCTTAAATAAGGTCTGTTTTTTAATAAGAAGAAAAATACTGTGAATATCATTAAAATATATTTATTTCCATATTTTACATACTTTTATCTCTTTTTCTATGTAATTTCCATTTATGCTCAAACATTTGTCATACAGTTCAACAAGTTTTTAAATTCCGACGTTGAAGAAATTTTCCGCCTGTTAAGAAACCCAATCCGTAATTACAATTTTCGCTTCTTCGTGGTCGTTAAACCGTTGACCTCAAAAGAACTTCAAGTACTGAAACAGGTGAAAATCACTGTTTGCACGGTCTGGACTGTAGGGTGGATGATCCAGTTGTCCCCAGAGAACGTTACGGAGCCATATGACAACTGTGTGTAACAACATCGAAAACATGATCAAAGATGTAGTCAAAGATAATCAGCTTTGGTTATGTGTCGATCAAGCGACGTATCGTAAAAAATATTTTATTTTGAATATTATAGTGCGTGTTCTAGATCCTGTTAAAGAGACATTTTCCATTGTATTAGCTAACAAAAGATTGGAAAAGTGCACTGGCAAAGCAATTATGGAGATATTGCTGGATACGCTAAAAAAATTCAACTTTTAACTAACCAAGTGTTAATATTTGTGAGCGATGGTGCAGCGACAATTTATAATGTAGACCGTTCTCTTAGAGACCAGTATAAGGGACTTTTACATATTATGACGTGTAAAGTTCATGCTTTACGCCTTGTAGAACAACAAAAAATATTATTCAGAGGTGAATGCATTAATTTCAAATACCCAATTCTCCAAAAGAAATTCGAGGTGCTCCGGTATTTCTGAGCCACCAGAGTCAATTCTCTCACGTTGGGGAACATTGTTGACAACAGTTTTCTTTTATTGTGGGAGCTTCAAACGAAAAAAGTCTGTGGTTCTACGATTCAAACCTAACGAAGCTGCAACACTTAAGAAAAGCCAGAAAAGATATTGTGTAGAAGACATTCATCATGACTTTGTGGGAGATTTACGCAGACTAGCAATTTGGGACAAGTAGGGAGAATTAATATGTTTTTATCTTTTCTCTACTTATTTCTTGCACATTTATACATTTTTGTATCATGTGCTTACATATAAAAGTTATTATTGTTTCCTTATGTTTGTGAAATTTCATATTTACTTATTGTTGTAACATTTCTTGAATATATTTGTGTCATGTATGTATGTTTGGTTTCGTCTTATTGATAGAAAGATTTCTGTTGGGCAAAATATCATTAAAAAATTTAGAGAAAAATAAAATAAACAATATATATATTTCTAATAGGTTTATATTATTTATTGTTATTGTTTTAAAATATGCAACATTCTAAAAGTGAATGTTAAATTGTGTTAAACTGTTACAATACATATTAATATTCTCGTAGACAAAAAGAAATATTTTCGCATCTTTTACAATTTATGTTTGGAGAATGTCGAAGCAATAAACCGTCGATATTGCTACACAAGGTGATGAAGCATATTGCGGCAGCTACCGGTGTTTCCGATAGAAATGTGAGATGAATTCCCGATGAGGTGGAAGATATTTGTCAACGACAATGCTCAAGTTTTTCAACGCCAGTAAAGCATACAAAGAAACAGAAACCAATGGAAAAGTGGAGGGTGGTGTTAGGAGTTATTTTAAGTAGTTACATGAAATTGAGTTTTATGTCGACGATTCTACTACAAAAATTCTTAAAATATAAAACTATAGAAATAAAAAAATTTCAAAATATTAAAAGCAAATATAATTGCTTCTAATTAAATTTATATACGAGGGTTATCTTTTAAAAGGTCTGTTTTTTAATAAGAAAAGAATACTGTAACTATCATTAAAATATATTTATTTCCATATTTTACATACTTTTATCTACTTTTCTATGTAATTTCCATTTTTGTTTAAACTTATGTCATACAGTTCAACAAGTTTCTGAATTCCGACGTCGAAGAAAATTTCCGCCCGTGAAGAAGCCCAATCCATGACTGCAATTTTCGCTTCTTCGCGGTCGTTAAACCGCTGACCTTAAAGAAACTCCTTTCAGTACTGAAACACGTGAAAATCACTGGGTGCACGATCTGGACTGTTGGTGGATGATCCAGTTGTTCCCATCCAATAGACCTGATTAAACCCTGTCTTTGTATAGGAGCATGTGGTCTTACATTGTTATGGAACAACATAACGCCGTTTACTTTGTATGGCGCACTGGAGTTTTCTCAAGGTCACACAATACGCATCAGAATTGATGGTTGTACCTCTCGTCATAAAATCCACTAACAAAATCCCTTCCATGTTTCAAAACACAGTTGCTATGAACTGTAGTGATGAAATTATCTATTTGACTTTCACTCTGGTTGGTGACGATCTGTGGGCCATTCCATTGATTGTCGCTTAGGTTCAAGAACGTCATCTCCTGTAACGATGTGGTACAAAAACTCATATCCTTGTTGATCATATTGAGTCAAAAACGATAAAGCTCAGTCCAATCTTTTCGTTTTGTGATCGTCAGAAACCAGTTGGATCTCTCCGATAAAACAATTTTTGATACTACAGTTTATCCAAAACAATAGTGTACAAAACTGGCGTTGAAACCTGTAGTAAATCAGTTGATAATTTTAAAATTGTGAATCGTCGGTTCTCTCGAATTTTGCAAATTTTCAGAAGTCAGACAAGATAGTCCTAGGCGTGACTAACTATGCACATTAACCCGTCCTTCTTTAAATATTCTCACCTACTTTCGAGCTGTACTGTTACTCATAGCATTATTACCATACACTTCACAAAGCTGACGGTAAAGTTCTGCTGTTTTCAAGTTTCTTGCAATCAAAGATCAAAGTACAGATCGTATCTCAGAGCCGGCGAGCGAATCAATCTTCTTAAAAGATTGTAAACTTCTACAACTCGGCACACAGGCATACGGTACGGTTGTAATGGTTGTAAATGGAGTCTAAACGCGGGTAAAGCATCTTGGAAGCAGACGCGCACGCGTACTTCGTTGATCGTGCGTCAACCCTACTCTCATTCAAAAAACGGACCATAATAACCCTCCTAATAGTTTTTTTATAATAAATATCTGTTCAGTGCCAACCAGCAGACCAGTACTCGACCATGTATCAGGAATACAACGAAGTTTATTTAAAAAATAACCCTCGTAATTAAAAAATGGCGCGAAATATAAAATATTTTACTGAAATAATACATGTTTCAAATATCAATTTTTATATAATATTTATTTAAACAATTGAATTAGTGTCTCTCTAATAATAATCAAATACATTCCACACTCTCTCTTTTCTGAAAACTAATTTTAGAAAAAGGTACCAACCCAAAAGTAATCGTTCTCCAAATCCGTATGTTTCTAACATTATTTCTTTTCACATTGTTCTCTCGTAATTTCCAAATGAATAATAAAACCTGTTGAGTGGAAAACGGTACGTAAAGCATATATACTTTTACCAGTTTTCTCTGAAAAGAAAATTAAAATTTATTGCGGCATTACTTGTGATGTCAAAACGCGTGGAATTTTCAACACAATTTCATTTTCTTGTACTAATGGTTTTAGTTGTCTGGAGATAGTTCCGTTAGAGTAAGTGATGTAGGATTTATTATTGTTTCTCTTTGGAATTTGTTTTCTCTTAAAATTAATCTGTTTCATGTTTGACATTGGGATTATTCGTTTAGTTTTTTTTTTGTAGACTGTAGTTGTTCGAAGTATCATAGAATACCTTTTTTCTTTCGTTGATATTAAAATTCGCAGTTGTCAATTAATATTAATCACTGCGAATTTGAAAATATCAAAGAAGAAAAAGAGAATTATGTTTCATACAAATATATTGTAGTTTACCAAAAAGAAACCTGTATTAAAAACTGAATTAATAAAATGTTTGTATTTAATTTCTGGAATATAAAATAAAATCTTAAACTTTTTTTGTTTCGAAATAATATCGATCACACCTTTTTTTAAATACGAGAATTATTTTTTAAGTAAAGGTCGTTGCACTCCTGATACATGATCGAGTACTTGTCTGCTGGTTGGCACTGAACAGTTTCTTTTCGGCTTCCGAATTGGGGCCGTGTCTCTGGCACTGCTTGAGATTGTTGGGATGTTTCAGGATTTTTATAAGTTATTGAATTTTATGACTGTAATAGTATAGATAGAATCTGTCAAGTTTTCCACCTATCTTCAGCGAGTGCAAACATGCACACATCATCGTAGTACAACGCTTATGTTCAGTAACACGAATACCAATCAAACGCTTTATTTCGCCAATATGAACACACGAACATGAAATCTTGTAAAAGGGATTTGAAGATAGTTAAAGGATATAATGTAAAACAAGTCCTATAATGTGGAGTGATATTCGAAGATGATTAAAGTTATATTTTAGAAGGATTTTATTGATGCAGTCGGTAACATCTTCTAAGTAAGGCAAATGGGTCTTAGAAATGATAAAGGTGTGGTTGGAAAAAAAACACTGGATAGTCTTGGGATGAGATGGGTTTGTGAAGCGACAGATATCTTGTTCGAAGTAGTTATTGAATTATTGAGATGAATTGCGTTCGAACATGGAGAAGACAGTTTGGATTAGGTAGTTAATGACAGCAGTCTTTGATACCCGATATGGACGTGAAGGGCGTTTAGCTGACTGTCAATAGGTGTAGGTAGTAATAAAGAAATGTCCTAATGAAACACCAGTATGACGGTTCACCATGACGTCTACGAATGATAGTAATTCCCCTGGCTTAACCTCCACAATGAAGCAAATAGAGCTCTGTTTAACATTATCGAAAGTAAGAATTATTTTAAAAATCGTGTGGCCACACAGCGAATGTATATCATCAATGCGTCTAAACCTGCACTTCGGTCTTTAAGTATAGAAAAGTTTGCTGACAAATGCTATTTTAAACGGACTCAACTTTCTTAATATACATATGTTACAGACTTGGAAACCATAAGTAGCTTGACACCAATTACCAGAACCTATTTAACTGATGCTTTGTGAAATATTCAGAAACCCAAATAATTGTTCAATATGCATTTTAGCGAATTCAAAAAGCAGGAAATCTATAGGAACGGTCAAGAAAGCTACAAATGCTATTGAAAACTGGTCACAGAGATTGTAAATTTTATTGTAAAAATTATTATAAATAGGAACGAAGATGATGAAGTCGAAAATATAAGCAAATCCGTATTACACACTAGGCACACTATTCTTTTTTGTCCAGTGAAACATATAAGAGCTCTCTTTCTAGTTTGATATGGTTACGACTTGACTTAAAAGAATAGAACAAAACTTATGATTTAGGTCGTAAATTTTTTTGTGGCAGCAGCTGTACCAACGAAGGACACGATTAATAATCAGCAATCTAGGAGTAGTTAATGATGGTAAAGCTATGCCTATAATCTACGTACTTTCTGTGGAATAACAGATACTACTGGCAGAAGAACAGCACAGCAATGGGGTGCTCACTATCCCGAGTGACATACAATTTATTTATGTAGGCTTTCGAAGAAGAAGCTTTAGAGCGGAAACTGAAGTGCTGATTACAATACGTCAGCGATAACTCTTCTGTTGTAAAAATCATTTTCGAAACGACATCACCAACTGTTAACGATAAACATGAGAATTATGTTAAATATCTATCGCGTGAAAAATTCCACAGCTTACTAAATTTTGGTACTGTTTATTTCGTCGTATACCGTATAATATTAAAAAAACAAGCATTGAGTTCATTTACTGCTTTTCTCTGTTTTAATTTTTTTAAAACATAAAATCAACATGTGCATTCACATCCACAGCAGTTAGAGAATTCTCTTTAAAAACTACTCCAGTCAGATGTTTCGCAGTCGGTATTAAGATGATTTCAGCTATTTCAGTGCACGTAATATACAATCTGGAATGGGTTTTTATCTCGCTTCTTATCAGATATTCAAAGCGAACGTCCGTTTGAGGAATAATGTCGAAAATGTTTTAAACTAAGGAAAATCGAAGAAAAATTGGAAGTGAAACGGCGCATTCAGCTATAGTCGGATGAATGGAAAGGAACAGGCAGATAGATGGTTAAGGGGGGATAGGGGGATGGGAGTTGATCGGCAACGACGCGGCGGTAAGATGGATTCTGTACCCGGAAAAAACGTGACCCGAAGGCAAAAAAAAATAAGAGAAAGGCGACCACGAACTTCCTTTCGTTTCCAGAATGTCTCCAGTACCGAAAACCTCATATTCGCGACGTCACCATTATGAGCACGTGTATCGGTATGCAGATATGAAATTGTCGGTATGTTCGTATTAATATTGTTGGTTTATTTAGCCACCAACTTCACATTCCGCCATTCTTTTGATAGAGGAATATACGCACTTCAGTAGGAAGAATAGTTGTTTAGAAGGAATTTTATTCTTAATGTTGTTATTTTTTTAAAAAAATAAATCTACGGGGCGTGACAAATAAATAACGAGAAATTTTTATTTGTAAATGAATTGAACAGTATAATTAAGTTAAAGTTACATATCTACACAATCTTTACTCGATACAGTACTTCCAACAGCCTTCCCAGTTCAGAAGACTTAGATTCTTTCGAAGTTATCTTTTTAAGAACACCCATCGTCGCTTAGAAAATTCAACCCAATCTAAATTTGCCAATTTGATTTGGTTGGCGTCTTGAGAAAGACCTAAAAGTTGCAAATAGCGAAGTCATGCTTGGTAGGAAAGCCCAGAAACAATTTTCGCAACCAAAATTCACGAATAATCAACGCTGAATGCGACGGCACATTGGCGTGATGCAGTACGTATCTGTTCTTAGTTCATTTCTGGCGAACGATAGCCCTTATGTCTCATAAATAATTCAAAACGCTTTGTCAACGTTTCTAACTTTAGATATCAATGAGCGTGGCCTCGATTTTGAACTTTAATAGCCTAACCTTATTATAATCACAAGCTCTATACTGCTAGATAAAAGCCTCTTACGAAGTTCAGGTAAGAGGTTGGTAAGCCATTTCATCCCGCGTAGACTAGATGGATTGGAAGATGGTAGACAAAGAGTAGAAAAAATGGTTTATGAAGCCTTCTTCTTAAGAAAGTTGAGAGAAGCATGGATCGCATCATATCCCTAGAGCTCATACTGTACACTACTGGAAAATACCACAATGCCTGTTTCAGAGAGGTTTGTTAACCATTTACTTGCACGTTGACTAAGTAGGGATAGCGTAGAGAATTTAAGATTAGGACATGATCTTTCCCTAGAAAGGAAGACAGGAAAAAGCTGAAGGTTCACACGGTTAGGGTCGCATTCCTGAAATAAATTTATATTCGTCAGAACCACAAGGAATGTTTATCCGCTCTCCACAATATATCGTATATTACATAATAAATAAGTACAAATATTTTTACAACCCATATTTCAAAGCTTATTTATAAAGAAAATGTTTTTCGTCCCCTGTGTTCATTTTGATGTTGCTCTGAAGGATCTATTAACACTGATGAGGACAAAATAAAGGTATTGATTGAATGAAACTAAGAAATTGTAACGAGATGAATAACTTTGTCGGCTTCGACTGTTTCTGATCATATTAAACTACTTGGTTTCACATCAAAGCTGGATATTCGAGTTCCACATATTCTCAAAGAAAGAGATTTGTTGCGTCCCATTGATATCTGTAATTTGCTGCTTAAACGTGAAGAAAATTATTCACTTCTGAATTATTATAGCGTTTATAGGCATGTTTTAAAGTTTCACAAGCTGTTGACGCTGTTTTATCGAAAATCTATAACAAATAAATTTTTACTGAATCGAGATCGTTATTTCCAAGAACGTAAAACACTCGCTCGGATATGGCGGGTAATAAAAGAGGAAGTGCGATATTACGAGCAAGCATCTAGACGCGTGTTATCCTACAACACACACTTTTTGCATTGTACCGACTGGATTCGCCCATTAAAATCTATAATTCAGTCCACTATTCCATACTGTTCGTATAATAACATAAACATTACAAGTAGTTTTGCGAAAACGAGCTTTCAAGAGAATTTATTTCAGAAACGACTGCGGAAAGCTCACGAGAACGATTCAAAAGTCGATGTGTTACACTATATTAATACAGTTTTTCTAGGAGAGTAATGAACAGTAAAGTGTTCATTATTTTATTTCACATCCGGCGACGGAGGAGTAATTTACCTTCGTGGTAATTGCCCTTTGAATGTGAAAATGACCTTGTATGTTCACATCCTAAGAAATTCTTTCAACGAAACGTTTGACTGTCTATATAGGAAACAGATTTAATGCTAGGAGCCTGATTAAAATAAAATTAAAAGGGGCACCGGCAATAGCAAATTTCTTCGTTTTACGATACAAAAAGACCCGTATATTATATCATATAGGGGTGAATGTATAATACAAGCGTTGCGACGGACCTTTTTTTATAACGGTCGTGTCTTTCCAGGAACTCATACAGGTCGGAATATGGTATGGAACATTGACGTGGAAAGGTATTTTATTTACCTCTTTTTGCTTAATTCAATCAACCACAGTCTCCGTTCAAATTTACCTTAAAATATTCAAGGTGCAAGTAATCGGACACAGAAGAAAAGAATTTTAAGGACTGTACTTAAAACATTTAAGGCGCAAATATATTAATCAGGCACAGAAATGCATGCATAAAAGACTAAAGGGTTTTAAGGATTGTAAAATGTTTGCAACACATCCTTGTAACACCGACAATATAATCGTAGTACAATTTCTACAAAGTTTATATAATTTTAATGTCTGTAATATGCAAGTACGGATCTGGTGTTCAGTCATTTGTTGCAACAGGAGCGGAAACCGCCCGGAAACATTAATGAAGAGTGCTATCGGACCACGTAATCGTTAAGTTTAATTGTGCTTAACTTAAACTTTCGTTACGGTTGGGGTCGTCGCGCAGCTGACTTAAATATATGATTTATTAAGAGATCTTGTGACTTCTAACAACAATTTGGAACTGCGTGTTACTACGAATCTGTGGTGAACATGCGAGCGAGACCTTTCGCATTTCTTAAAGATAATCTCACTATTATTTAGACAGTAAAGAAATATGTGTCTACATTCTACAATATATTGTAAAATAAAGTAAAATATATTTAACAAAATACATATGTTGGTCATAATATTCTTATTTTCCGCGTTGTTCTTTTTCATTATTAGTCGTTATACGAGGGCAGTTTGACCGGTAGTGAGAATGGAAAAGAAAAACGAATTTTTTAAATACAAAATAATTTTTATTTTTCAATATATTCTCCTAAAAGAACAATACATTTATTCCAACGGTGCTCCAATGCCCTTATGCCATCTCTAAAATGCGATTCCGGAAGGCTTGCAAAATACTCATTTACGAAGATGATAAGCTCGTCGTTTGTTGTTGTTGTTGTTGTGAAAATTTCTTTCCACCTAGTGCCGTTTTCAATTTTGGAATAAGGTGGAAGTCGGAAGGGGTTAGATCCGGCGAATAAGGCGCATGCGGTACTAATTGGAAATGCAACTCGTGGATTTTGGACATCGCAACTTTGATGGTATGCGAGGGAGCGTTGTCTTGGTGAAACAGAATCTTTTTCTTTGCCATTCCTGGCCGTTTTGCACGAATCTTAACATTTAATTTTTGTAAAATTTCTGCATAATATTGTCCGTTTATTGTGGCCCCTTTCTGAAGGTAATCAATGAGCAAAATGCCCTTTGAATCCCAAAAAATTGATGCCATCACCTTGTTTGCCGATAAAGTGATTTTCGCTTTCTTTGGAGGTGTAGAACCACGTTCTAACCATTGTTTCGACTGTTGTTTAGTATCGGGTGTACTGTAGTGTTTCCAAGTTTCATCGCAAGTAACAAATCGCCTACAAAAATCAACCGGATTTCGCTTATAAAGGTCCACACACTCATTGGAAATGCGCAAACGAGTGCTTTCATTAAAATATGGTGTACGCGTTCTGTTGAAATGTTTATCATGTCTGCTATCTCTCTCACTTTGAGTCGTCGATCTTACGTAATAATATTATTGATTTTTATAATCATTTCCTTATAAGTCACGATTTTGGGTGCTCCAGAGCGCGCTTCATCAGCACAGCTTGTTCTACCACGTTTAAATTCATTTACCCATTTACTTATTGTGGCGGATGATGGAGCAGATTCACCTAATGTTTCCCGTAACTCGTCTTTTATTTCGGTAGCTTTCATACCCTTAATTACGAAGTATTTAACCACCGCACGATACGATATCAGTCGTAAGCAATCGCGGCACCCATCTTGCCGAAAGCTTGGAAAAGCCCAATTCTTTCGTTAAAATGTGGTGCACGCGCTTTGTTGAAATATTTACCATGTCTGCTATCTCTCTCACTTTGAGTCCTTAGAAGTCACGATTTTGGGTGCTCTAGAGCGCGCTTCATCAGCACAGCTTGTTCTATCACGTTTAAATTCATTTACCCATCTACTTATCGTGGCGGAGCAGATTCACCTAATGTTTCCCGTAACTCATCTTTTATTTCGGTAGCTTTCATACCCTTAATTACGAAATATTTAATCACCGCACGATACTCTGCTTTTTTCATTTTAACAAAACGACGTGTTGCTTCTTTTTCAATCAGCTGTCAAAGATAAACTAATCAACCGATTTATCTAAATATCGGATTGTAAGCATATAAATAGCCAACCTAAATTACAGTGCATTTGTTTTACCAATTAGAGCGCCACCTATGTATCATTCTCACTACTTGTCAATCTATCCTCGTATATGATTTCTTAACAGAAAACGAGAATGTTTGATACAAACAGAGATATATTCTGTGAGAAATTCTCGAGGTTTAAGATCTCTTTAACACCGCTGTCTTTTTCGAACGCCTGCGCCCTTTTAAGAAGAAATACTTTTCAATTTTACTGTTATCTAAACTTTCTTCAAATAACTCACTTCCTTCTGTGAGTCTAGCTAAGACACTGCTGCCCTTGCCCACTGACCATTATATCATCACCTGCACAAATATTTAAAATGTAACAAACTCTATTTAAAAATAACTTCTGAATCTTCTAGATCATTTAAAATAAATGAATTAAAACAAATGAATCTAAAAAATGTACTTTAATAAGTAATTTTGAACAGTCTACCTGGAAGAGCTAGCTAGATATATGCGGTAAAATACTAGTGTTGCAAATAGCATATTTAATTATTTGTACCATATATTCTAACGCAGGAAAACCGTTTATTAATGTATTTATACCCGTCGCAGGTAACAATCCATCTTTGCGAGATATCCTCACTGACATTATGCAAGCTGTAGACAATTCTTTCACCGCCTACCGTCGGTTTCTGTCACTGATTACCTAGAGGATTGTTTACCTTACTAATGAGACATGAGAATGGTAGTAGATTTGAGAAGATTGGAATAGGCTCTATGATTCTCGTACAGTCGATTCATTTGTTTACTTAACTTTGTGGTTTAATAAACCGACTACCAAAAATTGGAGTAAGAGCCCTTAAAGTTGCGACCACCGACTCATAATTGCGGTAGTAGTTTTTAATAATTTCCAAATGTCGCTCGTTTGTGAACTTCACTATGATAAGAATGTTAAGCATGACTGACATTTTGACATTGACAGATCATGAAAAACGTTCAAGGATGCGTTCGTATTAATAAATAAAATTATTATGTCTCTATTGGAAAACCTTTTATAAGAAACAAAAACAACATTGGTCAAAGGTTTAAGAGAGAGTGATACGCCAAATGGAAATCAAGCATAAAACATCTTGCAGAAGTCTAATATTGCAAGAGGTCGTTGTACTATTGCAAGTTTTCAAATTGTCAGTATAAGCTAGTACCTGGTAATCACTTGTGGTAATAAGATCATTGATGAAGAGAACAAATAAAATACTTCTGAGATTGGACCCTTAGGGTTCGCCAGATGACAGAAACATAATAGTTGAATTTGAATCCGTTGTAATAAACATAGTTGCATCGATCGATTAAGTATGAACTAAAAAAGCTTAGCAATGCATTATCAAAACCGAAGGAGTCTAATTTGTGAAGTAAAATCGAATGATCTATAGCATCATCTGTATTTGAAAAGTCCGTATACATTACATCCAGCTATTCTCCCTCATCCAACGCTTCAACTATGGCTTGAGACACCGTGCAAAGACTAATAACTGTAGATCTTCATGCCATAAATCCATGTTGATGTGGTGATATTAATAATTTGGTAATAAAAATTATGTGGGTTATGTAACATGTATATAGAGCAAAAACAATTGAGTTAACAAAAGAGTTTTGCAAATAATAAAACGAAATTTTGGCCAACGAACCAGAAAATATATTACCATTAAATTAACACATAAAAATGTATGTTTTTTTATATTATTTCTCAATAAGATTTGATCAATAAGGTTGATATATAACCCCTTTCCACAATTAACTATTTGTAAATTCTCTATTTTTCGTACAATTTATTCGCCGTGTTTTACCAGGTGCGACACTTTGAAATTATCTGCTGATGATGACAACTTGGTTGTCGAAATGCGTATACAGAATTTACAAATAGTTAATTGTGGAAAGAGGTTATATATCAACCTTATTGATCAAGTCAATCAACCACAGGCTCCATCAAATTCAACTATCTCAATAAGATATTCAGTTTCTTGTCCATTCCACAATTTTTATTCAGAAATAACTTCTTCGTATTTAAAATATCGACAAAAAAATAATAATTCTACATTTCTCGCGTCTCAATATAAACGCACATCGTAATTTACAATATAGGAAACGCCTATTCCATCGGAAGCAAGGGCGAATAGTAAATAAACAGCTGAATTTCCACAACTATTTATTATCAGCCCGAATTTGGGCTTTACTTCAAACTAACACTACCGTCAATTTGAATAATAGCCCGGTTTAATAGCACATGCATTCATTAACTAATATCAGCTAGCCATTGGACGTTTTAACATCGCCATAAACAGGGCCTACGTTGATAATTAAAAGTGGGATTCGAAACACATACAACTTTTATTACCGCAGAGCCGCATCGAAATCCATTCTTTTCCGACGACGTAATTAATTGCCAAAGTCGTTTATAATGTTCTCTTTTCATTTTTCTCGTTCGGGCTTTTCTCTTCGTTATTCGGGAGGACGGCGGTTATTAAATCAAATACCTATGAAACATCAAAGTCGGCCTTATCGAAGACCAAACCTGGAACAGCTTTTGAAGTCGCGGTCTACTTTGCCGTGTTTTGCGGTTCGTTTTCGTGCGCGCCCGTAACGTTTTGCGGCCGATTCGTTGGACGCAGTTTTCTGAGGAAATTGGAATTTCTACTTCAGATGTCCCGGGGCGAAATTGGTCAAAAATCGAACAAGTAATTTCTGACCGATATATTAGATGATTGAACGGATATAAATGAAAAGAGATATTTTTCCAATAAATTACTGTTTTTAATTTCCTAAGTATATAGATATTATTTTATATTCATTCAAACAGTGGTACCCGTTTGAAGTTTATTAAGATACAGAAATATTTTAATGACGATTCATACAGAAACACATCAATAAATTATTCACGAACTTCAATATACATGAGATTATCCATAAGTTCTTTGCCTAATTATAACATGTTATATTAGGTACAGAGTTGGTATATCTGCCCGCAGGACAGAGTACGCAGCGCCTCCATCATTGTAATGTAATAAAATAGATGAAGTGTAGATTTACAAGTTTGTATCGAGCTGACCTTTATATAAGGCGAACGTATAATTATTAAGTATAGCGGGCATGTGTAAGGGAAAAGGTTTATTGATAAATTTCCCCAACTGTGGAAAGTAATAATGATTCCTAAACCAAGAAAACCACGCCACGAAACAACATCATACCAGCTGATATCGTCAGTGCTGATTATGTCTAAATCATTTGAAAAACTATTGAAGAGATTAAAACAGATCATAGAACCGAAACATCTTATCTTGGATCATCAATTTCGTTTCCAGAACCAACATTCCACCATTGATTAAATCCACAGACTCATTGATGTCATTGAAAAATTATTAGAAGAAAAGAAAGTATGTTCGAAGGTATGTTGGATGTCGCACAAGCTTGCAAGAAAGTATGGCATGAGGCCTTGAACTATAACCTCAAAATGCTTATCCCTTCCCAATATTCAAAAATCTTGGAATTCTATATATCCGAACATTACTTCAGAGTCAATCTAGAAGATGCCTATTTTGATCTGAGGAAAAGCCAAGCAGGTATACTGCAGGCAAATGTATCGGAGCCAGTACTTTATCTACTGTACGTTCAACAAAAATGCTGCTACATTTGCAGATGATATTGCAATTCTAGCAACAGGAGACAACAACATTGATTCAACCGAAGAGTTACAAACAGCTAATACCGAAATGCAACACTGGACAGTAAAATGGTGTATTAAAATGAACGAAAATAAATCAGCGTATATTGACTCCACTAACAACGAAAGGAGCACAAGCCAGTATACATTAATCAACAAGTAGTGCCGTATGAAAATACAGCTAAATATCTTGGCATGACCTTTGATGTAAAATTCAGATGGAAGCCACGTATGAAGAAAAAATGAATTCAAGTTAAAGCACAGCAAGCTTTTGCTTTATCAAGCCTTAAAACCAGTGTGGACCTGGTATTCAACTTTGGAGCTGTACCAGCCAAAGTAATCTAAACGTCACAGAAAAGTCTAAAAATAAAGTACTACGAGGTACTATTAAAGCACCGCAGTATATTCGCAATAACAATCTGCAAATTATGACCAAAGACACGAACAGCGGATCCATTAGCACGAAAATTTCCAGCTCCTGGATAGTGATACGAGGGAGCGTTTTTATATTCGCGGAATGGGGGACAAGGGGTGGAAATAAAAAGACCAAATTATTTTTCTTTTTCAATATATTCACATGCAAGACGGATATATTTTTCACATCTTTCAATTAATTTATTTATACCCTCATAAAAAAATGATTTCTCTTTATCTGAAAAATACGCCGAAACTGCCTCCTTGACTTCATCATCGGCAGTAAATTTTTTACCCCACAGCTCTTTTTTCATTTTCGGAAACAGGCAATAATCACTCGGGGCCAGGTCTGGGCTGTAGGGTGGGTGATTCACAATTTCGAAGCCCACCTTATGCAGGGCAGCTAACGCAACGCGGCTCTTGTGGACGGGCGCGTTGTCGTGCAAAAGCAGAACACTTTTTGTCAATTTTCCCCGTCTTTTCTCTTTAATGGCTTCTTTTAGTCGCTCTAATATTGAAGCGTAATATTCTCCGGTTATAGAAACACCTTTATCTTTATAATCAATCAACAATATTCCTTCCGAGTCCCAAAATACCGTTGCCATGAGTTTCCCAGCTGATTGTGACACTTTAAATTTCTTGGGAGGTGCTGTGCCCTTTTTATGCCACTGCATGAGTCTTGTTTGGACTCAGGTTCATAATGATGAACCCAAGTTCTCGGTATCCATCTTGCGCTGACCTTAGACATGCCGATATGATCGTGTAGGATTTTAAAAATTGTTGTATCGGATACTCACCCCTCTACAACCCGCTCATTCCGCGAATATAAAAACGCTCCCTCGTAACTTAGTCAGAAGTTTAAAAAGAATGAAACCATTTGACCTAGTGCAGTGAAATTAATTATTAAAAAATCCAGTGCATATTAACAACAGTGTCAAATATAAATGTCAAAACCAAAGTGGCTATCATAGAATAAGCACTGTATAATTTCAAAACCGTAGCAAATTAAGTTAAAAACAAATAGCTCATTAATGTTAATTTACTAGATTGGTATACAATAAATCTATTCCAAGGAGAGTTTTTATTCGCTATTTTGTGTTAGGCGGATTATTGTTCAGGATTTCGACTGTCTCAACCTCGACTTGAATTATAATGAAACTGAAAGTTATAGAAAAATACATTTAGAATTGATTCGAATACTAGCCGAGTGTGTAGTAAAGCATAAGACCAAATTATAGATATTTATACTCACCAACTTTAGTGGAAGGCACACTCTCAACATTAGCAGAGTGTGTAGGGGAGCGTAAGACTAAATTTATAAATATTTATACTCACCAACATTAGTGGAAAGCATGCTCATATCACTGAACGTATGCAAAAATCGAAATGTTCTTTTTTTTCACAGATATTTATACATATTAGTACGCCAAAACGCTGTACTACTAGCTTATCGTGTAAAAGGACCACCCTCTTTTTGCATTCCGGTGAGGACGACAGTAGCAAGCCACCACAGGTTGATAAGCAAGTAGTTGCTGACGCGTCGAGACCATGTTTTGGCCGAAACGGAAACAAACGAAGCTCAGTAATTATGCTTACTATCTTGTCATTAGAAAAATTGAGATTTTTAAAAATGTTTTTAACCTAGTCTTTGTAGTATATAAACTGATAGTTCTGTGCTTGAAGAATTCAAATTTAGGGTCAGCTTTGTACAGGTTGTAGTCAGTACACCCCTACATTAAAATTACGCGATCCACTGTACACTAAACAGCTACGCATGTTTCTTTTATTCGTTAAATTTTATGACCTATTTCAGCGAGGTAAATACTATCATACATTAAAAAAAACCACCTCGAAATCTGTATTTTTTTCGGTGGGCATTAAATTTACCGGGGACATATACCAAAATAAAAAATGCCATGTATACGCGACGGGTATCACCGAAACGATATTATAATTGTAATTTTATTCTATTCCGGTATGATACCGCGCAGTCATTATGATAATAATGAAATGTCCGGAAAGGTAATAAACTTTAATCATATATTTATGAGACACGCACGGTGTGACAATTTTCAAACGGGCGCAGCAGGTGTTCCGCGGGACCCTCTCTTTTATTTCTACTTCTCTCTCTCTCTTTTCAATAACAAAAGTTTTTCGGAGCACACGGACACACAAAGATTCTATTTTTCTTTACGATATCCGCTCTGAATCGTAGTTAGAAAACTAACAACTATTGCAACTTCGAAAAGATGGAACATGAGTTTTGGGCGCCATCAGTGTCCAATTCTATTTCTAGATGGTAATTTATCCTTCTTACTTACTGACAGTTGATTGGATTAAGTATGATATAAACTTAAATTATTAAACTTTTCCGTACACCATTACATAGTGTCGTTTTATATAACTTTTAAATTTAATAGTAAAAAGGTCAGTAAACAGTCTTGTGGTATTTGACTAGGACAGGATAATTACAAAATGATTGTGCGAACAAACGAGCGACTTTGCATTGCATGTATTATTTATAGAACTTATGTTTTGTTTTATAAATAACACACATTAGTTAGTTGTTGCGTAGGCCAAAATGGATAAGACTGACAAAATGTCTCGTGTGTCGTGAGGATGTTTCAATTGAGTGTTTAGCGAATTTTCACAGCAACAAAGCAGAATTTTTGCGTCGTTTCATAACCATGGATGAAACATGGGTTCATAACTTCACACCCGAGGCAAAAAACAATCAAACCAATGGACTCAAAACGGTAAACCGGCTCCAAAGAAGCGATGACCGTTTCATCTTCAGGCGAGGTTATGGCACCAGTTTTTTGGGATGCGCGTGGAATAATTTTCATTAACTATCTTGAAAAAGGAAAAACTAACGGCGAATATTATGCAAACTTATTGCAAGGCTTCAGCGAAGAAATCAAGTAAAAACGGTCGCATTTGGCTAAGGAGAAAGTGTTGTTTCATCAAGACAATGCACCAGCTCTCAAATCCGTTCTTGCAATGGCCAAAATTAATGAATTAAAGTTTTAATTGCTACCTCATGCACCCTGTTCGCCAGATTTAGCCCCCTCGGATTAATTTCTGTTCCCAAACTTGAAAAAATGATTCAGTGGTCAAAGATTTTCCAACGATGAAGAAAAGATTTCACGAGTTAATGGCTATTTTGAGGAGCAAGACAGTTCTTATAATAGAAAAGGTATCGAACTTATTGAACATCGCTGGGAAAAGTGTGTAGAGCTGAAAGGAGATTATGATGAAAAATAAATATATTTCTTTCCAAAATTTTTGTGTTTTCTTTGTTGGGTCGGGTACTTCTCGGACCACCTTCGTATACAACATTACGTAGATAATTTTCAAATTATTATATATAGTTTAATTAGTTAATAATATGCTAATTATTACACTGTAATTAGATTGTTGCTTGTGCCCTAATTACATTTCGACAGCATCACAATTCTCACAATGGATGCAATTAGATCCCAATAATAATATGATATTTACATTATCCGACTGTTATATGTCGAATGTAATTAAAATGATTCAATTTAAATCCAGGTCTTCGCCATTTACGTTCGCGCCCATATGCGAAATACGTACACTGTCACATCTTGATAATAATTGTAGCGAAATCTACATAAACAAACGTTTATAGTTTACTTGATAATAATGTCAATAAGCACCAAATTCCATTAAGCGCTAGCCTCCATTACACCCATTTATATATAACAAACATACACACACACATACCATATTACATCAAGTATGCTACGACCGAACTACATAATAAAGCCGGCGTAATTACAAACAGTAGCTATACGTCTTATCGCGGTAATATAAACGTTAATGCGACGTCGGGTTTTCTGATTTAACGGATAGTGATCAGAGCAGGCCGTGCGACGTGGAGAAGGCAAACAAAGTATAAATCGCGTGCGTGAAGCGCTTTTGCTCTTTTATTTCACGGATTTTAGGGAGGTAAATGGGATATGAAATAAACGGCGAAGATGTAAAGAAGATGCTAACATGTAATAGCTTAACTTTTTTTTTATATGCTTTGGCGTTCTCTCCGCGCAATGTTTGCCTTGCATTTGAATACTTGATAAGATAAGGGGGCGAGTCCCCTCCCCTCCCCTAGGTTATTCACTCTTCTTTTTTGCCTCCCTTTTTTTTCGCTTTTTTTAATGGACTTTAATATTTTTTCGATTTTTTTCTTCGGGAGATTAAAACTTTTATAACGGTTACAATTTAGTAATTTAGAAGCCCGCTTTTGGGTAAATGAATTTTTTTGTGGTGCATCCCCTATAAAAGGCCCCTATTTGATTGTTATTCACTCTTCTTTTTTGCCTCCCTTTTTTTTCGCTTTTTTTTAATGTAGACTCGTTTTACGATTATTTTTTTCGAATGAGAAATAATATTTTTTCATGATTTTTTTCTCTTCTGAAAGGAGATTAAAACTTTTATAACGAACAAGTTAATAGAATGGAGCAATTTAGTAATTTAGAAGCTCCGCTTTTGGGTAAATGAATTTTTTTGTGGTGCATATTTTAGATAGGACTTAAATTTATCTTCCTATAAAAGGCGCGCATTTCCAAATTTAATATTAACAATATAGAACCTGCAATGAAGAAAGCAGTATTACGTATCTATTTATATTTTTTAAAATTTAATGTATATATATACATTCTGTCCAACCAAGGACAATAAGTATTTTAAGTTGACAACAAACAGAACATATATCATATATGTACCTCTAATGAGGCACTGCTTCACAACGTTCAGCATAATGGCTCCTTTTGATACCATGATCTGTTACACTGGGAAATACAAATTTCGTTAACCTAGCTCTGACACTTGTTTTTGACTAGCCTTTGGCATTTCAATGCAAAAGTGACCCCAGCTTTTGTCTATCACGTTAACTTTTCAAGCTACAGGATACCCTCTCTTCGTCCCAAAAATCATACAAAGTATGCATACAAAAGAAAATAAAGGAAAAAATTACCAAATGTACAATGCATAGAGAATAATTTTGTTCATACATAGTTTTTGAAAATTAAATTTCGTTCATACGTAGAAAAATTCTTTTACTAAATGGCAAATATACGTATTAAGGTAAAAATTTTCACTTATAGCTTTCCCTAGTATTCAATCTGTGTACCATCTCGCCTATAGCTCCAACAATGGTCGGCAATGGTATGTACAACACATCTACCTTGATACCGTGCCTTCACGATTTTCAAATTTTGGTGGCAACAATTTTCGCATATAGTGTTCAGTATAGTCTTCGATCTGTGGAAAATCTCGTTTGATACGCCAATGATAGTCAGCCATCATATGCACATTTCTGCCTTGATATCGTGCATCCAATATCTCCGAATCTTGGTGAAAACGCTCACCCTGCTCGTCACTGACTGCACCCATATTTTTCGAGACGTCAGCAACATGGCTATGTATAAAATGCAATTCGAGACCCATATTGCAACCAAGCATTTCGAAGCTCTCCAAGAGTTGCTAGTCAATTTTGATGTAATTCTTTGCTTATGTATTTCCAAGAAAGTCTTTGACAAGGCTTTTGAATGCCGATTAAGCATATTTTTAGAGAAATTAAATGCTAGTAACGGTTTCCCTTAGTTGACAAATTGCTTCATGAGAACCAGCTTTATATGCAGAGGTGGAAATATAATGTTCTTTCTGTCGACAAGTGGTTGATGTAGAATATTTGAATCATCAGATTTGAGATCTGATCTTGGCGGCCAATTCAACTGCACCCAATGCTCGGATTCGAACTCCACTTCGGAATGCACTTCGTCATAAAGAACGACACACAACGTCTCACTACACTATCTCGGGTGTAACTGAATAGCCTAGAAAAATATGAATATGTCGCTGGTTCCTTACGGCGTCATTCATCTGTGCGAAATCGGAGAAGGTTCACTTCAGACAATAGGAAAGTACTAGTGCTTCCTATGACCCACGCTCAATCCAGTGGAGAGTGGTCGCATTATTATTAAAATCGGCAAACGAAACTGTTTCAGATCTAAATATGGTTTCCAAAAGTTTTAAAATAGTCATTTAAAGTCACTGGTAACACAATAGTTACTCCATATTTCTAAGAGGAAGTTTAAACGGCATGAAGGGAAGGGCCTTTCTATCTAATGAATTTGGAGGCCTATATGAAGATGTTCCGTTAGTACCTCAATGATGTGTGTGGTTCCAACAACATGGTACTCCTAGCCATAACTATGTATCAGTAAGGAATATCTAGCAATAAATGGATCGGCAAAGGTATGGCCAGCTAGATCTCCTAAGTGATTTACTAGCAAACTAAGGATACACCTGGAGGAGTGAAACAAAGAATTGCCCTAGCGTATCAACAAATTAAAGTCGAAACAATTTTACGGCTAAAACTGTGTTCTTTGACAACGCTTGGAAGAGTGTATGAATAATAGACTTTCGCGGTAGTTGTTTCATCTTAGCTTCTGAGGTAGATCCACATTCTCGATTCTTCTGTTGTCGACGTTTCGGTTTCACTTACGTAAGACATCTTTAGGGTTTAACTACTATAACTGGCTTTATTGTTGTATTGAAACGCACTCGCAACCGAAAACTTCTGGGCTGGAGCAAGGTTCGAGTCAGCTTAATACATTTGCGTGATTGTCATCAACGATCGCTTACCAGAAAATACTAATTGTTATTAATATTTATATAAATTATTAACATCAACATCTAACAGACTCTAAACTCTACTGCCTGAAGGTCTAATTGGCAAGGCAGTCGTTTAGCAAACGGCAGATACAGGTTCGAGTCCTGTACCAGCGCAGAAATTTTTAATTAATTTTCATTATCGTAATCAACGATGGCACAGCAGAAAACATGAATTTCCAATAAGCGGCTGGTCTATATGTTCACTGCTCATATACAAACTATTGGGTTGGCAACAAAGTACTTTCGGTTTTGTAGTATAAAATAAAACACTTTTTTTTTAAACAAAGAATAGTTTTTAATCAATTATATATTTTCAATTTTGCTCAATGACCTTTTGCCATCTATCTTTCAGCTGCATGATTCCGCGCTCATAAAATTTCTGGTCCTTATCAGCAAAAAAGTGAACCAGGTGCGAGTGAAGGTCATCGTCAATTGTGAAAGTTTTACCATTCAAAGAATTCTGCAAACTTCGAAATAAATGGTAATCAGATGGTGCTAGATCAGGGCTGTATAGTGGATGTGGCATCACTTCCCAGCCAAGCTCCAATAGTTTCCCACGAGTTACCAAAGATGTGTGAGGCCTTGCATCATCTTGGTGGAAAACTACACCTTTCCGATTTGACAATTCTGGCCGTTTTTCTTTGATTGCTTTATCCAGTTTTATTAATTGTTGACAGTAAACATCAGAGTTGATCGTTTGGTTCCTTGGAAGCAGCTCAAAAAACACAACACCTTTGTAATCCCACCAAACTGACAGAATGATCTTTTTTGGATGCAATTCAGCTTTCGATGTGGTTTGAGCTGGTTTATCGTGTTTGCTCCATGATCGTTTTCGAAATATGTTACTGTACGGGACCCATTTTTCATCACCAGTGATGATTCTTTTTAAGAAAGGGTCGGTTTCATTTCGTCTAAGGTGCATATCGCAAAAGTTGATTCTTTGTGTTAAATGAATTTCTTTCAATTCGTGAGGTACCCAAATATCAAGCTTCTTAACTAGCCCAAGACATTTTAAATGTTTTTCAATTGTTGTGTGCGATACATGTAGCCTCTCCGTAACCTCTCGAACAGTTATATGACGATCCTCTTCAATTATGACTTTGATTTGGTCATGATCAACTTCAGTAGGCCGACCAGAATGTTGCTCATCTTTGAGGAAAAAATCTCCAGAACTGAATTTTTTATACCAATTCTGACACGTGCGCTCTGTTAAGCAATTAGCACCATAAACTTCACATATCTTTTTTGTGAGCCGCAGCAGCTTTCTTTCCTTTACGGAAATAAAATAGTAAAATATGTCGCAACTAATAGCTTTAATAAAAATCACGCACTACTTGCTTCTGAAGTTACGTCAATCTGACTAGTATCACGCGACAAACGGTAAAGTACAGCACTACATACGTTATACAAAAAATAAAGCAACGCTCTCTATCAGTAAAAACCGAAAGTACTTAGTTGCCAATCTAATATTTATTATCTGTTGAGTAGCTGTTTATCACCTGTATCTTATACAATAAAATATTTATTATTTATTATGTGTGAAATATCCGAAGGCGAAAATGTGTCTCGGATCGGCGAATCCTATTTACTAATTGTCATATAATAATTATATTACTCTTATGTACTTGTTTGCTGTTTACTGTCGCCTTACTTTGCCTTCCTATCTATTGGATCAAATATCATTTCAACGCTTATACAGTTAACAAACATTTCCTCATCATCGTCAAGTGTTTATCATTTCAAATTGAAAGGCCTAATGGTTTTCACTTAATTATTTACCACTTCGATCTGCAAATACAAGTATTAGAGACGTTTATGAACAATCGACCCAAATTTCACAACACGAAGACCGAAACTTACGCAATGTGATGCTTTAAAAGTGCCCGTATATATAAATACTTACATAGATTTGTTAGTATTTCAAATAAACAAATCAAGAAGGTTTATCTTTCAAGTACAACGAGCAAGGGAACTATCAATGTGTAACTCTATAAAAATGTATCTTTTCGGGAGGATAAATTCGGCGTTAGATCGTTTTCGGTCACCGAATTCATGTTACATCCATCAACGAATGTGATACATAAAAAGCGATTCAATACGATTTACGAACTCAAACATAGGTATAAATGACATCCAACGGCGCACTTCGAACAGATATATGACTCATGTGCCAATACTTTGAAGCCGATTTGAATCTTTCCGACATTTCGTTGTGGCTGAATAAAAGTGAGGCTTTGGAAATGAAAACGTACGGCTTTCGAGAGCGTTGGAGGAAGCAGGCAACTTGTAATAATTTGTTCCGGGCTTGTTTTAGTAACAAAATGGTTATATATAAGGCACTTATGTTGGAAAGTGCATTTACGTTTTATTTTTATGTAAATCGTGAAATTTCTTTTGTTTTGTAATATATACACTATTGCTCATAAGTATTTGGTCACTCGCATTTAACCCGCAAATTGTAACAAAAATCAAAATTGAAATACTATCTTTTTATTATTTATGTACATATACGAAAAATAAACATTTTTACGTCTAAAATTGTTGTATAATATATTTATTTAAATTTAAGACTTGTCTATAAGCCCTCCTTTATTTTTAATCACTGCACAACACACTCGAGGCATTCTTTCGATTAATTTTCGTAATGTCTCAAGTTTTATTTTACCCCATGCCTCTTGCAGGTTCTTCCACATATTAACAGCAGATGTGGGGGCCAATTTTCTCACCTTTCGGTCAAGTTCTTCCCACAGCAACTCGATGGGATTCAAACCGTGATTCTGGGGAAGCCACGCCATAACTTTTATGGTTCCCTCGTTCTCCAATTTCTGCAAATATTCCCGGCAAAGTTTGGAAGTGTGTCATTATCTTGTTGGAAGATAAAAGTCTGACCCGAAATTTATAGTGTTCTTTTTTTAGTGTACCTTCCATTTTTACGAGATCGCACACATTTGGTCCAGAAAAGCAGCCCCATATCATGACTGAACATCCACTGTGCTTAATAGTAGAGGCTATGCATTCTGCCCGGGTACGCTCATCCACAGATCTCCTCACGAAAACACGTCTTTGTGAACCGAAAATCTCGAATTTGGATTCATCGGCCTACAATACTTTATTCCTGTCTTCTATGGCCCAATTTTAGTAATCGCGTGCCCACTTTAAAGGTTTTTGCTTGTGTAGAAGCGGCTTCCGCATTGCAATTCGTCCATGAAGACCGGCCTATTTTAATCGCCGCTTAACTGTGGAAACACTTATGGGTTTTCAACGAACAGCATTCATTTCCGCTGTGATTTCTGGGCCTGTTTTTCGCCTATTTCTCTTGCTTGTTACCACCATTACAAGGTCTTCTACTGAGGTTGTTGACCTTGGTCTGCCTGCTCAACACACTTCCACATTCGCAGTGTTTTTTGATGATATAACCCATGGTGAACCGTTTTAAGTTCTGTGGCAATTTCGCGGTTGCTTTTGCCAGTTTTATGGTATGCCATTATAAACGATCGTGTTTCTACATTCAATTCTTTCCGCTTAGGCATTTCTAATGCTGCATGGTATACAACCATTTGTTTGCTAACTGTGTTACCAAAAAGTGCGCGAGAAACAACAAAAAGGAAGAATCATTCTGCATCAAGATAACGCACCATCACGCAACGCATTTCAAACAACAATCAACACTGTGATGATAACAACTTAGTTGTCGAAATGCGTTTACAGAATAAGAACATTACTGTGGAAATTCACCTTTTTCGATTATTATTATTAATTCTAGTAGTATAGTGTTTCACGGTTTATTTTATGCAGTTTAACTGTGAGCTCATATTTAATACTTTATCTACATTCTACTGAAGATGACAATCTAGTTATCGAAACACATATCCAGAATACAAATATATACTTTACTGAGTATTTATTCAACCATAATTTTCAGCGATGTTTCAGAAAATGAGTTCCATAACGTATTGATTCTTTTTTTTGTCAAAACACACACTTCAGTGTGCGTTTTGGTTTTAGACGGTACATGTCGTGTACGTAATTTGTTTCGTGCGAGTTTTTACCGTAGTTTTCCAGGTGCGACACCGTTTAATTATCTGTTGATGATGACAACTTAGTTGTCGAAATATGTATACAGAATACGAAAATTAATGTGGAAAAGGGTTATATATCAACCTTAAGCGATTATATTGAATTTATGATATATTTATTTCCAAGTTAATCAAAAGTTGTAAGGTGTGATTAAATTCCTGTAAGGGGTAAATATTTGTTTACACTTTATTCGCGAAACAGAGACATACCCGTGCGACATCATATTCCGCGCGGAAAAATTTAATATACACCACCAACTTAATGCGTCGTGAAGTTTTGTATTTATAATCTAATAAAGTGGCGCCGTACATCATGGGATCCGTTCTCGGTGACATTTAGAACTATTACTAGGAACACAAAGATTACCCGTTGAGCTCCGGAACCTCGGAGAGAAGATATCGCGCGTGCCCCTTACTTTATTACGACGCGAGACAATGCTTATACTGCAATATTACCTCGCATATTGGGTCATTTAACTTGCGATTTATTTAGATTCCTTCTATTTTACCGCCGCCAATGCCATATCCCGCCTTTACCCACCTGGATAGAGAGTTACACTTGATAAATCTGGTGAATTCCGAGTCCGCTTTCAGATTTACTCTCGTAAAATCTGCCTTCTCAATGGCATTAACTTCTTAACTAAATGCCGTTCCGTTGGATTAGAAAACTTTGGCTCAATTTATGGAATCGTATTATTGTAAGCAGTGTGACTAAGTTCGCTTTCGTTGAGGCCTTATCTTTCCCCGTTCGTGAAATAAATCGTTTCTTTTCTCATTTCTTTTATCCAACTGCTTTAAATTCAAATACTTGAAAATTTGTACGTATATACAAAGGGAAACTAAACTAAATACTGTTTTAAAAAGGTTCATAATTGAATTTTATAATTATTAGAAACGGTTCGATGTTACAAACATTTGGAACACATAAATATCTATATCTATCAAGGTACAACGAATAGGATAACTACAAATAAAATAGACATTTAAGGCTATAAAAAGATTAAAACCTATAATTAAGAACCATCGTAAGCGTTAAACAGAAATTCGCTTAAATTTTACATTTACACTAATTCAAAAAGATGTGTCTACAAGCTTGAATGGGCAGAAATAGCTCATTTTAATATTCCTTATGATACGAGGGAGCGTTTTTATATTCGCGGAATGAGCGGGTTGTAGAGGGGTGAGTAGGCGCATTGGGGGCGTGGCCTGTGCAGCGACTCATGATTAGTATAAATACGAAGTTTAATTGTTATTAGACAGTTAGTCTTTGAGCTATCGTCAACCAAGTAACATAATCAGGAGTGAAAAGTGAAATATGGAAAAAATCGAATATCGTGCCGTTATAAAGTTCCTTACCAGGCAAGGAAAATCAGTCGCGACCATAATGAATGAGATGTCATTGGTTTACGGCGACTCTTGTCCAGGAAAAACCATGGTGTACAAGTGGCATAGTTTATTTAAACAAGGAAGGGAATCCCTTGAAGACGACCCGAGGCCGGGCAGGAGCATTGAGGTGACCACGCCAGCACTTATCCAAAAAGTTGAACAAATTGTACTCGAAGATGCTCGACTAAAGAAGAAACAACTCGCAGAAATGGTTGTAGTATCCGATACAACAATTTTTAAAATCCTACACGATCATCTCGGCATGTCTAAGGTCAGCGCAAAATGCGTGCCGAGAATGCTCACACCGCCGCAAAAACAACAGCGCGTAGAGTGTTTGCGTGCATTTTTGGACCTCTGTAATGAAGACAAGGATAGGGTATTGAGTGGAATTGTTACTGGAGACGAAACTTGGGTTCATCATTATGAACCTGAGTCCAAACAAGACTTCATGCAGTGGCATAAAAAGGGCACAGCACGTCCCAAGAAATTTAAAGTGTCACAATCAGCTGGGAAACTCATGGCAAAGGTATTTTGGGACTCGGAAGGAATATTGTTGATTGATTATAAAGATAAAGGTGTTTCTATAACCGGAGAATATTACGCTTCAATATTAGAGCGACTAAAAGAAGCCATTAAAGAGAAAAGACGGGGAAAATTGACAAAAGGTGTTCTGCTTTTGCACGACAACGCGCCCGTCCACAAGAGCCGCGTTGCGTTAGCTGCCCTGCATAAGGTGGGCTTCGAAATTGTGAATCACCCACCCTACAGCCCAGACCTGGCCCCGAGTGATTATTACCTGTTTCCGAAAATGAAAAAAGAGCTGCGGGGTAAAAAATTTACTGCCGATGATGAAGTCAAGGAGGTAGTTTCGGCGTATTTTGCAGATAAAGAGAAATCATTTTTTATGAGGCTATAAATAAATTAATTGAAAGATGTGAAAAATGTATCCGTCTTGCAGGTGAATATATTGAAAAAGAAAAATAATTTGGTTTTTTATTTCCACCCCTTGTCCCCCATTCCGCGAATATAAAAACGCTCCCTCGTATGGACGTCTTAATGAATGTGGACACCTTGCATCACACTATAAACTTTGTAAACTTTAATCGTTCATTGTTCGAAAATATATAAAAAGATATTTTGGTTAATTTCGACAAGGAGATTCAATTTATCTGACAAACCAGGATTTAGTCATCGGATTGATAAAATAAATAATCTTGTTGTTAATATAATGAAGACAGATCAGATGAAACGCCAAACCCTAGTTAATGCCTCACTAGTGGATTACTTACCTATCAGGCCGATTGTCACAAATCGTCCAAAATCGATCTCAGTGACAGTTCTGATTTATGATAAATGCCGACAGTCAAAGATCTTGAGTTGTTCCATGAACGCGAAGCATCATTACAGTAACTCGTAATAATAACTCGTTGCCTACCAGTGATCCTTGCAATTGACATTAAACTTTTGAAAGCTGCAAAAGCATGGATTATTATTATTAAGTAGTTATAAATAGACATCGTACATTGATAGGCCATCGCAGTAGCGTAGGGTAGGGATATGAGCGAATGATTTTACACGCACAGTAACACAACAGCTACGTGCAATTTTCTATTATATACTGCATTTATATAATTTAAATTTATATGCTGCATACTCTTCTGTTAATTATATCACCATCATATTATACAATTGATATTATATTTTCCTTGCTACGCCATATTTTTACTCAGTTGATCGATTACTTTAGAAATTAACAAGCCGAACTTAAGAAATTCTCATCATTTGAAGCATACTTGTGTATTAGAATCTCCTTTATCTTCTGATTATTCTTTCTTTCGTTTAAAACGTCCCTTTGTTACTTATCTTGTCCGTAGTAACAATGGTTAGCGTACAGAACTTTTCTTTCCACCAATTTGCGTCGTTATCGTTATTGTTGAGGTTAACATTTTTTTATTTAACATTGAATTTTATCAATGAGTATTTTGTTTCGGGTAAGTTTGTGTTTGCATTCGGTATTGCCACAGTAGGTGCTACAAAAAGGTTTACGATGTACACGAAAATATGCCTACTAAAATCATGAAGAACGGTTTTCCAAAATAATTTCGAGACGTTGCTCGTTCGTGAACTTCACCATGATAAAACTGTTAATTCTTGATTGACGTTCTGACGTCGACAGATCATGAAAAACGTTCAAGAGTGTATAACAAAATTGTTATGTCCCTATTGGAAAACCTAATATATGTATCTGCTAGGTTATGATCCAAAAGACCCAACAGAAAAAAATTATTTAGATTAAGTTATGCTTATTGTATAATAACATTTTTTTACTTCAGATACTGCAATAAATAAAATCTAAACGAACGTTTCTTCGTTATAAAATACGAAACGCTTCACAATAACCAAAAATTTTAATTACGTGTATGCCTGTGAAGAATCATATACCTACTTTCAACCTAATTATCACTGAGTCTCTAGCTAACAATGTATACGTTTCCCTCACTATAATATATCCATTCGAGTTGTTATCGGAAAACCAAGGCGATAATAGATTGCTGACAAAGAAACGAGTAAAATACTCACCTCTTTCACATAAACATACATAATCCCGTGCCTTTACTTTAGATCGAGCGGTAACAGTGAGAGAGGCGCAAAGTAAGATTGGATAAATCCATAGAGAAGAGGTGTAGGTGAGAACTCATGTATCAAAGACGGTTGCGTGGAGTTAAGGAAATTCGCGGTAAAGAAAGAGGAAGAGGAGGGACGATATATAGGTGTATAGGGTGAGGAAGTAGTGAAGAGGGCAAAGACATCAAAAACACCGTCGGAACTTTTGCATAATGTCTTCGGAGACAGTAAAGCGCGCCTGTCCATAAATCAAGTGTAGCTGCATTTTGCCGCACTCCGCTCCCGTGTGTCGGAACTAACGCGCTCCGGTCTGACGAGAAGGTAGGGAACGACGTTCTCCGGAATCCTTGATTTTATTTATCTGATTGTCTTGCTCAAAGAATCCGGTCGTTGTCTGGTTCTTCTTCTTTTTTGTAGTCTCTTCTGTTGCACTTCATTCCCGGCGGCTTCACTTTAACTCTGATGCAATCGTTCGAAATTACCGCAACTCCAGCAAAAAGGTGTACGCAAATCGGTGATTTTTGAAAGCCGCATCGATGGATATATATACGCTGCTCGAGAATATTTTGTAGCTGATTTTATTGTTTAATTTAAAAATTAATTAAGAATTAAACAACCGCATTTCGAATATAGTACGAGGCATTATTATATCAATACAACCCTCCAGGTTACCTAATGCTTTTAACTAAGTGACGTAATGTAACCTAATAGTTTCCATTCACTGCAATTCTTGCATTTCAATGTTCATATTCTGTAATACGTATTTCATCAGCAGAAAGTATGTATTCAGTCTTTGTGTAAAGCAGTTCGAGAATTTTTTTGTATCAGCTTTACAGCGGATCCAGATGTAGCACTGACTAATAATAATTTAATAATAATAATAATTTATTTATTATCCAACAGCGTAAGACATTTACCGGATAATCTTTATGCTAATACAAAAATAAAAAAGCAAATCAAAATAAAATAATATAATATTAATTAATAATTAATAAAAAATAAAAGTAATATACAAAAGTGGTCCCATAAATACCCGACCTTGCCTAGAGGCGATAGTTGTTTGAAAAATATCACTGTATTAGAAAATACACACTACAAAGCATATGTTTCAAGTTTGAAGACGCCACGCTGTTTAGTATTTGTTTGGCAGCTATCAATAGTAAACGTTTTCAGTGAATCTGTAAAAATGGAGAAAATTGGTCATCTTTACGTGATACAATACTTTTATTTGAAAGGCCTCAGCCTAACCGATATAAAAGCTGAACTGGATGCTACTCTAGCTGAATCTGCTCCTTCGTTTACAACAGTGAAATATTGGGTAGCAGAGTTTAAGCGAGGCCGTACGAGCTGCCAAGATGAGCATCACAGTGGTCGACCAAATGAGGTGACGACTCCAGAAAAGGTGAAGAAAATTCACAAAGTGGTGCTGGATGATCGTCAACTGAAAGTTCGCGAGCTAGCAGACATAGTAGGCATGTCGTGTTTCAATTGAGTGTTTAGCAAAGTTTCACAGCAACAAAGCAGAATTCTTGCGCCGTTTCATAACCATAGATGAAACATGGGTCTATCACTTCACACCCGAGACAAAAGAACAATCAAAACAATGAACTCAAAAGGGAGAACCGGCTTCGAAGTAGGCGAAGGTAGTTTCATCTGCAGGTAAGGTCATGTATCGGTTTTATTGGGATGCGCGTGGAATAATTTTCATTGACTATCTTGAAAAAGGAAAACTATCAACGGTTAGTATTATGCGAACTTATTGCAACGTTTAAGGGAAGAAATTAAGCAAAAACGGCCGCATTTAGCTAAGAAGAAAGTACCAATACAATGCACCAGCTCACAAATCCGTTATTGCAATGGCCAGAATTAATGAATTAAAGTTTGAATTGCTATCTCATGCACCCTATTCGCCAGATTAAGCCCCCTCGGATTTTCTGTTCAAAAACTTGAAAAAATTGCTCTGTGGTCAAAGATTTTCCAACGATAAAGAAGTGATGTCTTCAGTTAATGGATATTTTGAGAAGCAAGGCAGTTCTTATTATAAAAAGGGTATCGAATTTATTGAACATCGTTGGGAAAGGTATATAGAGCTGAAAGGAGATTATGTTGAGAAATAAATATATTTCTTTCCAAAATTTTTGTTTTTTCTTTGTTGGGTCGGGTACTTCTGGGACCGCCCTCGTGTACTAAAAAGTAATGAAATGAAAGGTAAGCTTAATTATAAAGTAAAATAATTTACACCTTCTTATAATTTAAAAAGAACAAATCAAGAGAAGGGAAAAAGAAATTAAATATTTTCTGAACCTACAAACTAAAGCTGAGCCAATGTCCATACAATAGAGATTAACACTACAATACATAAGCAAAATTTGGGATCACAATTGATGAAGAGTTCTAGTAAAATGGGGATAAAAAAATCCAATGTAAAAAGAGCCCAGTTTATGAGAATTGGTGCGAATGCTTATTCTTCTATTTACTTGCTCCATTACATTTGAATGAAGAAGTGTAAGACTAGTAGTGAATATATTGAAATGTCACACTTGGAACTGCAAACCTTTCCTGCATGAACTGGCAATAATGAGAGATAAATAAAGTTAATGTACACCCATCAAACATGCAGTGAAGTGCCGCTTAAAAATTAATATCTGTTGATGATGACAACTTAGTTGTCGAAACACGCATTACATGCTTATTCTTCTTTTTATTTGCTCCTTTACATTTGAATGAAGAAGTGTAAAACTAGTAGTGAATATATTGAAATGTCGCACTTGGAACTGCAAACCTTTCCTGCCTGAACTGGCAATAATCAGAGATAAATAAAGTTAATCTACACCCATCAAACATGCAGTGAAGTGCCACTTAAAAATTAATATCTGTTGATGATGACAACTTAGCTGTCGAAACACGCAATACAGAATACCAATATTGATAACGTAAGGGATTCTTACCATTTCGATTAATTCAAATGGCCACAGTCTTCAACAAAATTTACTTTCACGAACTGATTTTGCAGTCTCTTATTTCCTTATGTCAGTCTATTATGCATTAGCTGTTCAGTGGATTAAAAGTGAACTCCAGAACAAAATTAAAGCTACAGGAAAACCTATCAGTACTTTCTGTAATTTTTCTAAGCTTTAAATCATTAAGAATTTTATGTAGCTGGCCTAGAATATCCTCTGTCACTACCGATAAGTGACTGCTATTGTTTGGCATATGTAAAGTAATATTTTGCTTTTGTTTTTCACATTTAACGCTGTTCATAGTGATTTTTAAAAAGCCATAAATTCAGTATTCATTTTACAATCCCTTATTTCCTTACGTCAGTCTATTATGCATTGGCTATTCAGTAGAATAAACGTAAACTCCTAAACAAATCGGTTTATTCTTTTAGAGTAGCTCTGAATTTGGGGAGTTACTAAAAATAAAATTTGAACTCAATCATCCGTATTTCAACAACTTTAAAATGTTCCATATGTATTCTCATCCCGTTCTTTTTATATTTTCTTCTTTTATTATATTTTTGTTCAGAGTATCTGATATATTTCTACAAATAACATATCTACATTTGCTTTTATTTGGTTGTGTTTTAACGTCGTCTATACCTGCAGCTTTGCCTTCTGTAAAAAGAACCTATTACGTATTTTATTTCCTCTGTTGTGATAAGAACCATTCAAATGTTAATAACATCTTGTTTACGAAGCATTTCGAGTATACGTATATTAACTCTCCTTATATAAAGTCGGGTGTTATTAACGAACGATATTCTGTGGGTTTATCTTACCTTATCGATACAGTAAAATGATGGAAAACAATTCCTCCCTCTCTCGACCAATCATACGAATGTCCGAACGAAGAACGTCTCGCCAAATAGATAACTAAGTTACCAGGATACGTGTATGGACGAACACTAACTTGGAAAATGCCATTGGGCGAACCTTACACGAATTATTCAAATGTTAATAACAACTTGTTCATGACGCCTTTCGAGTATATTAGCCTTCGTCTGGTAAAGTCTGGTGTAATTAACGAACGATTTTTTGTGCGTTTATCGTAGGTATTCGATAAAGAGAAATGATGAAAAAACAATCTATCGAGTTATTTATTTGGCGAGACGACACGGTTTCGTTCTTTCATTCTGACATCCGTACGACGATATAGGAAGGTGTTTTTTCAACATTCCTTTTCTGTCTCTGCATTTGCTTGCACTACCAGTATGATCTAATTAAAATGTTCGTTTCACATGATCAAATAGAAACGTGGGC
The DNA here is from genome assembly GCA_031893035.1 of Dermolepida albohirtum. Taxonomy (NCBI): domain Eukaryota; kingdom Metazoa; phylum Arthropoda; class Insecta; order Coleoptera; family Scarabaeidae; genus Dermolepida; species Dermolepida albohirtum. The sequence continues at coordinate 11,565 of JAVIWB010000505.1, read as the reverse complement.
TTTCTGCATATAATATTACAAATGTATACACGTATGAGTGGAGTAGCTTGCATAATAAAACAAAACCTTCCGAGTAGATGTACAAGTTGGGATAATTTAAAACAACAATAACAAATATAAAGCGGAGAACATAAATAACGGAATGGCAAAAATACGAGTGTAGTTTACCTCGTACGGGACAAGAGGGAATTAGAAATTATTAACATCAGAGTACAGTCTCATTATACTGGGCAATGATACGCATAATTAGTATCATTAGTGGAGCCCAAAATTGTAACAGAAGCTTAAGGATTATTTGTGCCGTCGGCTTATAACAAAACGTATTAAACACAAATACTTCTCGACGGACGAGGAAGTAACGTAGTTGTTTCGCAACCCGATATGCCGCCAGGATTGAAAGGCTGAGTCCATACACGAAAGATTTTCAGGGTTTAAAATTTAATTTGTATCTTTAAGGTTATATAATTTCATGAATATTTTATCCATCATACTAAGAAATTATATACGGGTTATATGTTTTTCTAATGCGTTTTATGAGGGTAAAATTACACGAGTTTTTCACCGATTGCGGAACACGACGAAGACCATTGTATGAATAAGAAAAGAAGAGGAATTCTATAAAAAAAAATTCTATCGAATGTGTATACATTTGTAATATTATATAGAAGCACTAGCACACTCACACGTAATATTTGTATGAAATATTAATTAAATATTGATTTAATTAACTTAAGCCTTTGTTTTTAATAGTTCTAATCTTCTATGTCGATAAATTTTATACAAAATATTAATATCTTTACATATCTATTCATATGAGATCCAAAATATATAATCAATGAATGTATATCTAGTTTATTCCCTTGGTATTCCTTTTTCCGAAGATTGTGAATGAGCTCCAAGTTACGACAATAAATTAATGGTTCTGGAAGGGAATTCTCATGGTCAATCCTCTTTTAGTAAGAAGCTTCTTCAGTGAAAGTCAATATTTATTGTATTTCAATAATAGTATGCTAATAATAATGCCTTTTTTAAATTTATTATTTTTAAATTAACTGTTATTCAATAGGTAATTTTGATGGAGCTGTGGTTGATTAATTTAATCACAGACGATTGATATATAGTCCCTTCCCACATTTATTTTCGTTTTCTGTGTGCGTTTTGGCTTTCAACGGTACAGATCGTGTCCGTAATTTATTTTCGTACGGGTATATTTGCCGTAGTTTTCCAGGTGCGACACCGTTTAATTATCTGCTGATGATGACAACTTAGTTGCAGAAATACGTATACAGAATACGAAAGTAGATGTGGAAAGGGGTTATATATCAACCTTCAGTGATTAAATGTTTTTTAATAGTTTTTCTTTAATTTTCTCACAGCATAATTTTTATCGACTAACTTGAAAATTCACAAAATTACGTTCCGCGTTACTTAATTCAATTGTTCATGTTTTAATCTCGTTTCTCTTAAATTAACTACTCAAGTATTTTTATAATTAGATTATACTATTGGGTTGGCAACTAAGTACTTTCGGTTTTTACTGACAGAGAGCGTTGCTTTATTTTTTGTATAACGTATGTTAGTGCTGTACTTTACCGTTTGTCGCGTGATACTAGTCACATTGACGTAACTTCAGAAGTGCGTGATTTTTATTAAAGCTATTAGTTGTGGGTTAATTTTAAATGGAGTGCAGAAACGAACATTTTCGACATATTTTACTATTTTATTTCCGTAAAGGAAAAAAAGCTGCTGCGGCTCACAAAAAGATATGTGAAGCTTATGGTGCTAATTGCTTAACAGAGCGCACGTGTCAGAATTGGTATAAAAAATTCCGTTCTGGAGATTTTTCCCTCAAAGATGAGCAACGTTCTGGTCGGCCTACTGAAGTTGATGATGACCAAATCAAAGTCATAATTGAAGAGGATCATCATATAACTGTTAGAGAGGTTGCGGAGAGGCTACATGTATCGCACACAACAATTGAAAAACATTTAAAATGTCTTGGGCTAGTTAAGAAGCTTGATATTTGGGTACCTCACGAATTGAAAGAAATTCATTTAACACAAAGAATCAACTTTTGCGATATGCACCTTAGACGAAATGAAACCGACCCTTTCTTAAAAAGAATCATCACTGATGATGAAAAATGCGTCCTGTACAGTAAAATAGTTCGAAAACGATCATGGAGCAAACACGATAAACCAGCTCAAACCACATCGAAAGCTGAATTGCATTCAAAAAAGATCATGCTGTCAGTTTGGTGGGATTACAAAGGTGTTGTGTTTTTTGAGCTGCTTCCAAGAAACCAAACGATCAATTCTGATGTTTACTGCCAACAATTAATAAAACTGGATAAAGCAATCAAAGAAAAACGGCCAGAATTGTCAAATCGGAAAGGTGTAGTTTTCCACCAAGATAATGCAAGGCCTCACACATCTTTGGCAACTCGTGGGAAACTATTGGAGCTTGGCTGGGAAGTGATGCCACATCCCCCATACAGCCCTGATCTAGCACCATCTGATTACCATTTGTTTCGAAGTTTGCAGAATTCTTTGAATGGTAAAACTTTCACAAATGACGATGACCTTCACTCGCACCTGGTTCAGTTTTTTGCTGATAAAGACCAGAAATTTTATGAGCGCGGAATCATGCAGCTGAAAGAAAGATGGCAAAAGGTCATTGAGCAAAATGGAAAATATATAATTGATTAAAAACTATTCTTTGTTTAAAAAAAAAGTGTTTTATTTTATACTACAAAATCGAAAGTACTTAGTTGCCAACCCAATATTTTCTATATCATATCAGCATTTTATAGAATTTTAAATGTACAGAGTAAGATAAATGTAAGTTATAAATTTGTTATAATCTCGTTCGAATTTGTATACCAATAAATGGTATTTATTAGATTATGTGTATGTCATATAATCGTTTTGAATAGAATAAATTAATAAATTTGAATCCTAATAAAATTTTGATGTATAAATACAGGCCAGTACTTAAATTTATTAGCAAATCGTAATGTTAGGATTGAAAATAAATTATTGTTATTTAAATGTTATTGGTAAATTTATATAAGTTAATAGAAATTCTATTAAATGATCAAATATATATATATATATATATATATATATATATATATATATATATATATATATATATATATATATATATATATATATATATATATATATATATATATATATATATATATATATATATATATATATATATATATATATATATATATATATATATATATATATATATATATATATATATATATATATATATATATATATATATATATATATATATATATATATATATATATATATATATATATATATATATATATATATATATATATATATATATATATATATATATATATATATATATATATATATATATATATATATATATATATATATATATATATATATATATATATATATATATATATATATATATATATATATATATATATATATATATATATATATATATATATATATATATATATATATATATATATATATATATATATATATATATATATATATATATATATATATATATATATATATATATATATATATATATATATATATATATATATATATATATATATATATATATATATATATATATATATATATATATATCTGTGTGTGCGCGTATGTGTGTATGTGTGTGTTATAAACATTTCGCAATCCTCTATTCAAAGCTTTGATGTGAAATAATTATACATTCCGTCTTACCAAAATGTCTTGCATACGTTAACTCCACCCATTCTTTATCATATCAATTTTCCAGAAAATTATCTGCATTTATGTTCAACAGCCGTCTCTAAGAATGTACTTCAAAAATTTATCACGTATTTGGCGAAAGAAATGTATTTAGACTCTTCCACTTATTTATTTTCTGCCGAACCCGTTGACGTACTACTCCGTTTCTCAAGTCAACACAGAGCCATTCGTGCAAGCAACACGCGTACTCTAGAGCTGATTGAAATATACATATACAGTGTAAGAGCATACCGCTGATGAAAGCGAACTTTTCTACATATTCAGTCGTAGTAATATATGTGTGCATTTGTGAATATCTGAGTAAATGCGAGTTGTTTAAGGTAGAACCTAAAGGAAGATATGAATAAATGATAAAAGTAGTTTCAGTGCAGCGTAATTCAATGTACTTTTCGTCTGAACACGAGACGTTTTCCAGTAGTACTTAAATTAAGAATAACTAGGCGAAGGATGTCTAAAATATGTATGTACGTACAGTAAAGCTAAGTAAATTCGAACAAATTGTCAAAAATTGGTAATAAAAAAAAACGTTATGGTACATTAATGCTCGCGTGTTGACATTTTTGAAGGTTCCAAAAATGATTTTAGGTCAAAATTCGTTCGCAAGTTTTTTGTTTAAAAACTATCTCAAAATATGAACTTTTGGATGTGCAATATCCTATTTTGCACTTATTGCCTCGTTATTAGTTATGGTAGAAATTAATTCATTTGGAGAAACCATTAAATTGTTTGATTTCTTCCAAGAAATGAAATAATTGAATGATTTTTCCAAATTTCTACTTTCAGACATGCAAAGTTTTTAATTCTTTATGCTGGTGAAGACTTTACTTATATCAAATCATACGAAAACAAGGAAATTAAATAAATTTTCATCGTCTTGTAAGCGTGCTATTATCCGAACGCCCTTCAAATCATAATTGTAATTCTAATCTTCGTAATTGGTGGTTCATTAGTATTCTTTTCATTTTATTAAAAGTCTTCGAAAAAATCATTGCAGATCAACTGATTGTTGATCGTAATAAGCATACAATTTTATCATTTTATTGATTGTATAATAGCAGTACTAAATAGAACTATAGATATAATTTGTAGAATCGATCATGAAAATATTTTATGTATTTAATGAACTGGCATTATAGAAAGAATAATTTTTGTAGAAGAAAATATTTTATATTTTAACACAGTTGCCTATTGTATCCATACACGTAATCCAACGACAACAAAATTTAAACAATTAGATCATTATACTCCTATTTATACAAAAACTTCTATTTATATATTCGTTATTCATAAAATCGTATTTTCAGAATAGTTATAAATTAATTCGAAATTCTATTTAAGTAATATATATAATAATAATAATAATGTAACTAACTAATTTACAATATACGTCTCTTCGCCTTGATTGATTATAGTATTTTGACGACATTGTATATAATAGTAATTTTGATGGAGCTTGTGGTTGATTAATTTAATCACTAAATGTTGATATATAACCCCTTTCCACTTTAATTTTCGTTTTGTATACGTATTTCGACAACTAAGTTGTCATCATCAGCATATGATTAAACAGTGTTGCACCTGGAAAATACGATAAAAATACACGTACGAAAACAAATTCCGCACACGATCTGTACCGTTTAAAGCCAAAACCCACGTTTACAGAATACGAAAATGAATGTAGAAAGGGGTTATATATCAACTTTCACTGTATATAATGCTTGCACTAAGGTGCCACTACTTACAAATTGACGTTGTTGATCTTGCTAAAAGACATTGTTCAACATTAATCGTTAAATATACTTCTTCACTTTGGTTGGTTGGTTGGTTTGGCGTTTTGTCAATACTACTAAAAAGGAGTTGCTTTTAAAAGATATAAATGTAGTGGAAATATGCTTTCTGTGGTATTTTATGAACGAAATGCATTATGTTGTAGATTAAGTTTAATTAGATTACAGTCTAACAAATAGAAAAATAACGACGAAGTTATTAAATTTCAATCCCCATTCCTATTTCTCGATTTCTCAAATTTTCAAATATTCTTCAACTGAAATTATATGCGTTTATGAAAAATTAATTTGAAAACATTTCCTTGAATTTAATTTATGTAGACTGCAGAGTCATCTATTAATGAATAGTTAAACTAACATAATGGCATATTGTTATTATTATTATTAAAAATACAAAAGAAATTAATTTACAGAAAAATCTATAAATCAAGAAATATAATAGTAATCTAGATCTAATTTTAAACAACTAGTTAGACATAAATAATTTCCCCTAATCGCATCTACATTTGTAATTTTCTCCTAGTAGTCATATCTATAATTAGATATGTTCTATTTGTAGAAATATATCTTCATTTTACATATCATCCACCTGATGAACCCATGGTATGAAGAAACATTTGTAAATGTCACAATTCTTTGAAACTAAACATTGATTTATTTATTACCAGTATGTATGGTGTGCGGAATTTATTTTGTACGGGTATTTTGCCGCAGTTTTCCAGGGGCGACACTGTTTAATTATCTACTGATGATGATAGCTTAGATGTCTAAATACGTATACAGAATACGAAAATTAATGTGGAAAGGGGTTATATATCAACCATCAGTGATTAAGTTCTGATTATTTGCACATTTTTTTCTTTTCCTTTAATAAATTCGTTTAGAATTTCACTGGAAACGAAATCGCACCCAATTTTATGAAACAAATTTGTTTTAGTAAAAGTTGCGAACTCTCAGACAATAATTATTGCACAAGATTAAAACGTTTTCGATATTTTCTGGACGGATAATTTTTGGCATAAATTTACCTCGAGAAACGGCATCCATATTTAATAAATTTAAATGAATTTTACTTTTTCATCGCAATTTAAATTCAATTTCGCGTTCGATCAACAAGCAGAGCACTTAAAAATTTTCGACGCCTTCCATTACCACGACTCCTGTATTCAGAAACTTGATTATATTGCGTAACTCGGCATCCCATTATAACGAACTGCATTCCGATAGTTACAACTGACTTCACGTGCACGATTTACGAAAAGTACTTCAAAAATTAAGAGGAAAAAAAAAGAAAGGAACAGAGAAAATTGCTAATTCTGTTTGGTTTTCTTTTTTTAGACGCGCTTAAAATGTTTAATATTTCAGGCGATAAAGGAAGTTCGGCGTACTTTATATCACATAATTACAAGTTTAATACAGGCCTTTTATTTATGCTGACTTCTTTCCGTGAATACATTAATGACGGTCGAAATCGCCGGTAGCACATTTAGCGAATTTACCGGTTATTCTTTCAGGTTGCACTGTAACAACAGAGCCAACGTCCTTAGCGATCTACACATACACTCCGCGCAACATGAATAGGACCACCCGAATTGTTGCAAGCTTTCGGTGGTTTGAAAAACAATTCATTTACTAAAAATACAATGCAAGTTTGTAATGGTATGATATGGCAAATAATACGCATTATTGCGCAATAGTGCCTAACGTTATGCATTGGGTGACGTAAGTACCACATACATATAAAATGCACCGCGCCGGTTGGATACGACCAGTATTTAATAGTAAGCTACCGGATGAGTGTCGAGTTACAACGTGTATCCGGATAAACAAACATCTGTAATTAAGGGTATTGTGCAACGATGGGGCGACAGAAGTGCTTAAGTATGGAAGAAATTGGAAAAATTAAAGCGTTCCATCAAGAAGGGTATTCCTCAAGGGCTACTGCAAAGAAAATAAGTCGATCACACCAGGTTGTGAACAATTTTATTAGGGATTCCGAGAATTATGGAAAACATTTTAAAGGGCGAACAACATCCGTTACAACTAAGAGAGAACGTCGAGCCATATTACGCGAAGCATCGAATTCGGCATTAACGGCAAGACAAATCGCGAATAACGTTGGAACGAATGCATCGGTAAGAACTGTACAGAAGTTACTGAAGACTTGTCCGCATTTAAAACGTTTGAAAATTAAACGACGGGCTCCTTTAAGGGAATTTCAGCGCACTGCACGTCTTCAGTTTGCTCAAGCAAAAATGGGGTGGACAAGAGAATGGCAAACTGTTATTTTCAGTGACGAGAAGAAGTTTAATTTAGATGGCCCGGATGGGTTTTCTTATTATTTCCACGATTTACGTAAAGATGAAGTGATTCAGTCACGAAGGCGAGCCGATGTTGGTTCAGTCATGGTATGGGGAGCTGTTTCCTATAACGGACCTGTTGATTTAGTAATAGTGATGGGCAGACAGAATTCGGAAAAGTACGTCCAGCTGGTGCAACAGGTGAAAGACAAATTTTCCAACGTTATGGCAGGTGGGCCATTTATTTTCCAACAGGATAATGCCAGTATTCACACCGCGCGCATTGTTCGACGCTGGTTTCAAGAACAAGGCATGGAGGTTCTCGATTGGCCATCGCTCTCCCCGACCTGAACATCATAGAAAATGTTTGGGGATGGTTGTCGCGTAAATTGTTTACCCAATTCAGTTGCGCTGACGAACTAGAGCAGGCGCTGAAACGAAGTTGGGCGGAACTTCCCGTTGACTACTTGAGAACCCTGTATAATTCCATTCCATCCCGACTATTTGAGGTTATAAGAAATAATGGCAAAAGTACTCATTATTGAACAATAAAGTATTTTGTTATTGCAAACGAATCTTTTATTTTGTAGATTGGTCGTATTCAAGTGGCGTTTAATTACTCTACTTATTGTCATTAGTAACGTACATTTGCACTGACTTTTACAAAAATTATATTTGGTACCTACATACATCTTTTTATCAACCCTCTTATTTTCGAAAATAACAATTCCAGCGCGCTACCATGTTTATACCAACTACAAATGTCATATATGCAGTTGGTCCTATTCATGTTGCGCGGAGTGTACATTCTGAGAATGCAATACAAATGATCATTGTTTCTTCAAGAAGTTTCCATTGCTGCATATACTATTGTGGATACATGGTGTTTGTCGATAATCTACAAGCAACAGTATGTTATTTCTTTGTAACATAATTTATAGCAAGACTTATAGAAGATTAGACAAATGTATGAATCCATTCCAATACCTTTAATACGGCTAATTAGGTTTTTAATATGTTCCACATTGAAGTAAATGCATGTAAGGGAGTGATCCTCAACCTGTGAGACATTCCCATCTAGACAGGCGTAATAACACCAAATGGGGAGCACGAGAATATCGAAAAAAATTTAAAAAAATATTAAACTCGCTCGTAGACTTCCGCAATCGTTGTCTATACTTTCTTCATCTTGGCTTCCGAGGTGGAATCGCGTCTTCGTCAATACCGGCACTAACGTTTCGTCACCACTTGTATGGGACATTTTCAGGGCTTAACAGTCACACTGAAGCTCTTTCAGTGCGAATATTAAACCCTGAAAACGTCCCATACAAGTTGTGACGAAATGTCGGTGCCAGTATTGACGAAGACGCGGTTTGCCTCTTGAAATTGAAGTTTCAAGATATTTAGTTTCTTGAATATGTCGACCAAGTAGCGGATATCATCCCAAATAAATCATCTCGAAATTTCTATGCTTCCAACCTGCTTTCTTCTTCTAGAAAAATGTCGATTTCGTCTCTTAATTCATAAACACGTTGCAAAACCATCCCGCATGATACCCATCTTGCTTCGCTGTAAAATATTGGGTCTGGGAAAAAGTTCGTGGCGTTTTTCCCGATAGATGGCATTGGTTGCCGATAACTAAAGAACAACAAGTCACAGCGACACCACCGAGGGCTCGTTTTTTAGATGACCTTCCGAACGTTAGTTTGAGCGTAGAAACATTGTAATCGGTGCAGTGGTTGGAAAGTTATTCGCACTTGAAAATGGAGAAGAATAATGAGAAATTTCGCTATATTCTGCAATATTATTATGATAAGGGGAAGAACGCTGCGCAGGCTTGTGATAAAATTTGTGCTGTGTACGGTGAAGGTACTTTATCGAAATCTGTTGCGCGGAAATGGTTCGCTCGCTTTCGTTCTGGAAATTTCAATGTGAAAGATGAGTCACGCTGCGGTCGTCCAATCACTGAAAAATCTAATGAAATTCTTGAAAAAGTCCAACAAGATAAGCATATCAGCAGTGTCGATATTGGCATGGAGCTAGGCATTGACCACAAAACTATTTTGAACCATTTACACAAAGCTGGTTACAAAAAAGCTTGACGTATGGGTTCCTCATGAGTTGAGCGTGAAAAACATGATTGACCGAATTAACATCTGCGATGCGCTGCTGAAACGGAATGAAATCGAGCCGTTTCTGAAACGTTTAATAACCGGAGATGAAAAATGGATTACGTACGATAATCGGAAGCGTAAAAGATCGTGGATAAAGGATGGTGAGCCGTCACAAGCGTTCGCTAAGCCAACATTGACGCCAAAAAAAGTGATGCTGTGTGTATGGTGGGACTGGAGGGGAATCGTCCACTACGAGCTACTTCCAACTGGTCAGACGATTGATTCTCAACTCTACTGTGCACAACTCGAGAGGCGATTGAAAGAAAACGGCCCGAATTGATTAATAGAAAAGGTGTTGTCTTCCATCATGACAACGCCCGACCACACACTCTTTGATGACCCGTCAAAAATTGAGAGAGTTTGGTTGGGAAGTTTTGATGCACCCACCTTACAGTCCGGATATAGCACCCTCTGACTATCATCTGTTTCGATCTCTGCAGAACTCTCTCAATGGAATTAAGTTGGTTTCAAAGAAGCCTGTGAAAACTACTTGATTCAGTTTTTTCCAACCAGAAACCACAGAAGTTTTGACATGGATCTACCAAAAAAATGGCGAAACATTGTCGATAATAATGGAGCATATTCGGTTTAAATGAATTCGTCCACGCGCCATGCGGGGACCAGTTGAATTTTGCTGAAAAAACGCCACGAACTTTTTCCCAGACCCAATAATAAGGCCGAATGTACTGCATCTATGTCTTTACAAAGTCTACCAAAGATTTTTGATTTAACGGGTCTCGTTTTGATATAATTTACTACGATTACAATCATAGTAACCACAATATTCAGACGAGGACTCATTCTTCAAACCTTCTCTGTGAATCTTACAATGTGTCTAGACATCGTGTGGAAATTTTTGTTCAACTTATAATGGAAGGCTAAACTCAAAATTATTTATTTTGACGAAAATTTCAATTTTTTCAAAGCGTATACTCGCAAAAAATTTGCATTTTTCAAAAGCTATTGTATATTAACAAATTCTCGCCTGCTGACAGTTTTAAGTCCTAAAGATGATTTTGATGTCAAAATTCATCTAACTCTTTTGGCTTAGCCGTGAGACAATAAAACCCTTGAAAACTATGTCCAAATATAAACTTTTAAAGGTGCTAATTGATTATCTCTAAAGTTCGAATAGTTTTACTGTAATAAGTAGTAGGTTTGTGTTCTGATAAGTCAGAAGAAAATGTGCCAAAATTCGGTCGTTCTTCATTTCCAAATTTAAAAAAATATTAAAAACTGTATTAATGCTTGGTAGAGTTATGACAATATCTTTTCGAGATCCTTAAGAAATCCTTTCAGTTAACTTCGCAAATCAAATTTCGTTTTTATTTTGCTACCACCAGTATTTGTGATCGCCACTACGTGTCATACTATCTACCATCACGAAGATATGTATACAAATATAGGAATCATTTTGAGACAGCCAACCGTATTTTCTTAAAAATTAGTATACCGAGGTGGAGCAAGTTAAGTTCGGATTTTTATCTTTAAAATATAA